>JALBCR010000551.1:0-23666 GCA_030710515.1 Abscondita cerata | reverse complement strand
GTACACTCATGAAATTTAAAACTTGGACACCACAATTTCTGTAAACAAAAGTTTGCACATTGTGAAGCGGGCTTAAGGGTATCATTTACAATTCTAACAGCAGGTAGTCTCAGCAGGGGTTATCTTATAGAAGGACTGTAGAATGAATCATTACACTAAGCACGTTTTAGAAAATAGGTAATTTACGTTGCTTACTTAATTTTTTCTTTAAAGAATATATTTGAAGGTATCGCTAATTAAACACCATAGCTCGATTAATTATCGAATCAAAATTTTGTTTAGGAAATGTTTACAAAATAAAATTAGAAATAATTTTGATTTAAAAACGTCTACAAGCAATAACTTTTAAATTAAATCAAAAAACTAAACATGGTTATTTGGGTTGACTGATTATTACTTATTTTTAAATAAATCTAACCTACTAATTATTGTAAGTTATTAAAAAATCATTAAACTCTCTATTCATAATATTTAGTCCTTACAAAATGTATATTTTATGACGTTTCATTTTTTCTGTAGTTAATATAAAAGTGAAAATAAAAACTAAGGCAATTCTTATTGTCAACGTATATATTTAGTTTTTTGACAAAATTTATTACATAATTATAATTTATAGTTTAAAATTAAATGAAAACTTTTTTTTAAATAAAGGTATTACTATATAAATAAATATAAGAAATCAATAATGGGTGTGACCTCCATTATTATTGATACATTCTTGGAGGCGTCTGCTCATTGACGCTATCAAGGTATCAATATAATTAATATTAATCGTTTCCCATGCGGTATCAATGGCTGCAATTAGTGCATTACGGTTTACTGGTATAAAATTTGGCCCTTGTTGTCTTCGGATAACAGCAAGTATTCGAGCCCAAACATTTTCGATAATGTTAAAATCTGGGCTTTTTGTTCTGTTACGTAATGAAACAACTCGAGATCTTGAGCACGTGTAGATACTTAAGGTCTACCACTTCCGATGGCTCTTTCCAAAGTGTGTTCAAGATTCCATTTTACTCGGTAATGCCCTACGGTGCTTTTTGGTATATCTAACATACGATAAATTTCACGCACGCTACGGCCCGCCGCTAATTCCAAAACAATCCGCGCTTTCAAATCAGCACCGAGATGAGGTGGCATTTTCACAACACTTGAAATTTTAAACTAAAATGGAATTTACATTTCTTACTTTATTTATTGGTTCACACTACCCATTCTCAAACAGTAGGTAATTGTTTATTTATTACATACTTCTAATGACCAATGTAACAACCCTTAGAGCAATATGACTCAAAGGAAGTAAATTAAACAAGCAAGGATATTCTATTGTTATTGAAACTTATTCATAAAGTAAAAGCCATTTCCTTATAATGCTAATGGACAGGATTTTCTTTTAAGTATTAAGATTACAATAGAGGACTTATAAACTTTCGAAAATATCTAATTATAAATATTTACACTGCAATTGCGCTTTTTCCTTAATAATTTCTTAGCAATAACATACACGTTCTTGGTTTTTAAGTTGTCATAAATTTGATATGATATAAATTTGTGTTTCTAATATTACATCACAAACTAATCTTTATTCGCCAAAAATTGTTGCTTAAGTTGTAAAGCTTCGTACACACCTGAACAACAAACAACGATCTTTTATGATTTCCACAATCCGAACAACAAACGGAACGTTTGTGCTGTTTCCATAATTATTTTCAGTAGTTTTCAGTTCATATATATTTATTATTGAGAAGAGAAAATTGCGGAAAACAAGAAGATAGTGCCAACCAAATTTTTACGCACAAAGAAGAGTAAAAATTATAATTTACTTCGCTTTTTTTTATTTTGGAAATTTCCCGCCCAAATGATGCTAATAGGGACATCATTTTTTTCTTGCATTCTTAAACACTGATTAATTTAAAACATTTTCTTCTTGTCAACTCCATAATATTACCTAAACACAACAAACCCACAAAAGGGAGGACAAAAATAAATAATTTAATTCTCCCGCATAAGTTTGTTCGCCGTTTTGTTTAGATTCGTCCAAACCTGCAAACGCATTCGCGCGCATTTTCTTTGATGTCGGAGAAAAAACCGACAAGTTGCGGGAACGCCGCAAACCGTTCGTGGAACAATCAGGACTTGCGAATCTGTTCTAAAATTCGTACGTAGCACCGTCCAAATTAATGTTCCGATTGCCGTTCGGTTCGTTGTTCTGTTTGTTCCTCGGTTTGTTGTTCAGGTGTGTACGAAGCTTTACAATAAGCATATTAATATGAACTATATCTTATGAAAGGAGAGTTATGTAACTATAATTAACGACTTAACGTTACGTTAGTAGATTCCATTTACTATTTACACATATTTTTTGGAACATTCGATAATTAACTATCGGGATATACTTCGCAGGTTGTGCGCAACTGGATACAAGCAAATAACTTGGAGCTGTTACCCTGGCCAGCAAAAGCCCAGATTTTAACATTATCGAAAATGTTTGGGCTCGAATACTTGCTGTTATCCGAAGACAACAAGGGCCAAATTTTATACCAGTAAACCGTAATGCACTAATTGCAGCCATTGATACCGCATGGGAAACGATTAATATTAATTATATTGATACCTTGATAGCGTCAATGAGCAGACGCCTCCAAGAATGTATCAATAATAATGGAGGTCACACCCATTATTGATTTCTTATATTTATTTATATAGTAATACCTTTATTTAAAAAAAAGTTTTCATTTAATTTTAAACTATAACTTGGTATCTTAATTATAATTATGTAATAAATTCTTGTCAAAAACTAAATATATACGTTGACAATAAGAATTGCCTTAGTTTTTATTTTCACTTTTATATTAACTACAGAAAAAAATGAAACGTCATAAAATATACATTTTGTAAGGACTAAATATTATGAATAGAGAGTTTAATGATTTTTTTTAATAACTTACAATAATTAGTAGGTTAGATTTATTTAAAAATAAGTAATAATCAGTCAACCCAAATAACCATGTTTAGTTTTTGATTTAATTTAAAAGTTATTGCTTGTAGACGTTTTTAAATCAAAATTATTTCTAATTTTATTTTGTAAACATTTCCTAAACAAAATTTTGATTCGATAATTAATCGAGCTATGGTGTTTAATTAGCGATACCTTCAAATATATTCTTTAAAGAAAAAATTAAGTAAGCAACGTAAATTACCTATTTTCTAAAACGTGCTTAGTGTAATGATTCATTCTACAGTCCTTCTATAAGATAACCCCTGCTGAGACTACCTGCTGTTAGAATTGTAAATGATACCCTTAAGCCCGCTTCACAATGTGCAAACTTTTGTTTACAGAAATTGTGGTGTCCAAGTTTTAAATTTCATAAGAGTACCATCAAAAGCAACCAGAACATGCTTAACTTTTAGCTACCGAACTCCCACGACTAATCATCACGGCAATTCGCCAAACTATAAAATGTTTAAAGTGTATCACAATATTCAACAAAAAATTGACATATTTGCCTATTCATTTAATGCATTTAAATACGCCTTAAAACTGCCATAGAGTTATTAGTTTAGTGATTGTTTATATTTATACATTATACAAATACATTCATTATTTTTTATTTTGTTATTAGATACTTCTTAATTTTTTTAATTTTTCTTTTTTGGACATTTATTTTTTTTATTTTCTATTTTTATATTATTTAAATATATTATTATTTTATTATTTTACCTTATAATTGGATCATGTATCTGTTGGGTAATAAACTATTATTATTATAATTTATATGTTTTACTGCCGTAAGAAGTCTCTTTTGAAACATGTATTATATGTAATAAATAATATTGTTTTGGAGACTGTCACCACTTTCAAAGATCTAGGTGTTATGTATGATAGCCAACTTCAATTTGACACACATATTTTAAATATCACAAACGAGTGTTATCGCATGTTAGATTTCCTTGTAAGAAATACTAAAACTTTCGTCGGTACAGAGGCATTAACGGATTTTTACTACTCGTATATACGTTCCAAGTTGCAGTACTGTAGTTCAATATGGAATCCTTATTATGCTAAACCCATAAACCAAAATCAAGGAAAATTTTTAAAAACACTTGGTTTTTAAAAAACTGGTCGTTACCCTGTACAAAGTTATCCTACCGCTCTTATGGAAAAAGAATTTAGTATTCCTTCACTAGACCATCGTCGTGTAATATCACAAACTTTGTTCATCTATAAGTTATTAAATAATAGCATTGATTGTCCTTCATTAGTTGGTTTATTGTATGTATGTGTTCATCGACAATGTAGTAGAAACAAATTTGTGTTTTATTCTCAACGTGCTTGTACAATTCAGCGTTGTGAGTAGCCTTTAAACCGTATGTTTAATATTGTTAATCGTCATTGTTGTAACATAGATTTATTTAGTGTTAATAAAAATGAATTAGTTTAACAATTAAAATTATTAAAAACAAATAAAATGGTATGTACTAAAAATTAAAAACTTTGTTTTTGTTCACGTATTTCAATTGAGCATTGTTTTTAATTTTTAATTTTTAAAACCCATTTTTAGCTTAATTTTAGTTTTTTTGCTTTGTATGAATTATTTTGTCGTTAGATACCTTTTTTTTATTTTATGTTTATATAGAAATCTCTTATGTTAATAGAATTTACTCCCGTAATTAGTGTATATACACTGTTGGGTAAATAAAATAAATAAATAAATAAAAAACTGTGAATGTTAGTTAGTAATTAATATATTGCTTTTTTAAAGTCTATCGTTAAACATGTCGTCTATTATCCAACTTAAAAATTTCATATTTTCTCTGTAATTATAGTGATGATACGATTGATTTTTTTAATTGCTTGACCTATAAGTAGTCCACAATTATAAATTGTTTGTAACATAATTATTAGGTTTCTATAAAAGACGATCATTAAGTTCTCAAAGGCAATAACACTTCTGCTGACGTAGTTAAAGACGAGTTAACTAAACGCACATAATCGCCAATTTAATCTAATATTTTTGAACATTGGAGGTTAGAAAACGACTCTTGGGTTAACCACGATTTTCCCATACCCTTTGGCATAACCATGTATGACTAATAGGTACTCCATATTGGACTAAAAACAAAAACATTATAGCGGTCTATAATTACATGATTATTTCCCAAAAACTACGAAAGAATAATTATTAACACTTCATAACACTTAAAATTGTTGTTTCCAACATTTATTTAAATTTAAAATAGTTAATAAAGTTGTTTAAAAATCAAACAATTACCACACTAATTGATTGAACGCAATAAGTTGTAGGAAACTTTAATGTCTGAATAATTTAAGTGTGTAATTGTTTATAACCCAATTATAAGAGTCGATTAAGGCGTCATAAAATGCGTTTTCTGTTTTTAGTTTTTTTTTAATTCTTAATGACTCAATTTAAAATAAATAGAGTGGGTGTTTACGATGTAGTTGTTTTGTTATCAATTTAATTCGATTTTTAAACGCGCATTTTTCATTTAGCACTAATTTATGTTGCTTATCTTCTGTAACTGGACACAAATATAACAACGTTTTAAAAGAATTCATTGTCGCTCATTTATATACAACGATAATTAGGTCCTATTTAAATTTGCATATATAATTTGGGATTCAATTATTTGGTCCACGCGATGATCATTTCTGGCTTAAGGATTGTTAACGTCTACTAAGATTGTGCTGATTGAGACACTAGGATAAAATATTGCCGTAGTTTTGTACATAATCTTTTTACAGACAACATGCTGTGTTCACACTTATGTAGCATTTGCATAACTGGATGGTTGTCTTTGACTTTAAATTTCATTTTATAGTTGCCTTATTATAGAACTAATACTTACGTTTCGTATAAAAACTGTCGTCAAGTGCCACTAATGCGATTTTTCTCGCTAAAGTATAATTGATTCGGTGTATAATTGGCGTTCGTTTTTTTTTTCGTAAATTATAATAAATATCGAAGCCGTTAAAAAATTAATGCTTAACATAAATCTAAAGTTTATGGTAGTCGATAATATTGTACTCGTGTTAAGCTTTACCTTTCAATACAAATCAATTATTGAAGGTAGGGTTTGCTTTTTTTTGTGGAATGACGTTATTTACTTACGACAAGGATTGAAGTCGCCAGATGTTTCTGGTTGTTACCATTATCGAGTTACATGTATTAGTGGACACCATAAATTGGAAAGCTACTACCTTCTAAACATTTCTCAATCCAAGGGATTCTTTATGGAAATTTAACATAGATTAAAATCGTTCGCCTTCTAGTAACAAGCACTAAAATAAGTTACATCTTTGAGGATTTAAAGAAGAATATGAAAACAACTTAGTGATTGGAAAGTTTGTAATTTTTGCAACTATCTTACAACATTGATGCAGACGCAGTATGACCATTTGCATGCATACCTACACGTTAAGATATTTGAAAAGGTACAAAGATCTAAGAGATTAGATCTAAACGACAAATGGTTATTTCTTTGAATTTACCATAATTTTCAATAAATAACATTTAAGTTTAAATCGTAGCTAGTGCGACGCGGAAATGTTTATTAAGATTAATGTACATAATTTTATGAATCTACTACGATAATTACTAAACTATAGCTATGTTCATTTGGTTTGCCAGGCCAGTCGATTGATTCACAGCCGCTGACACGTTAGTTAATAAATACAAGTTGTTTGCTTTGGTAAATAAAGTTCTTTTCACTAAATTTTAATCTCTATCGTGTATAGTTAATTGTAACGGTTGACACGTAAGAGGTTCTTTCACACCAGGAGGATCAACCACTTCCACAGGACTTGAAGAACGAGAGACGCCACGCTCGTCGTCGGACTCGTCGTTTACGTTAATTTCTTCGTCCGAATCCGACTTGTCGTCGTAATCTTCAAGCCGATGAATACTTTCGGAAGCGGCTAAAAGAGCCGCCGCCGTTGTTGGTACTAACGATTTGAAAGCGCTATTTTCACCTCCCATTTGGAGTAATAGGGATGATGTCGGGCCGGAAGCGCGTTGTCGTGTAGTAAGCGGGGAGCCAGGGGTGGAAGCGACTGTGTAATGTGGTGAAGGCGTCAAGCGACCTCCGAACATCGGCGATTGGTTTCCTTGTTGGCCGGCGACGACTGCTTCAACATATTCATACGTTGATGCCGTCTCCATTTTGCTCGTCTGTTGGAAAACCAAACCTGGTTAACAATGCGTATGTTAATAGCAATTCAAAATAAAAAAGAAAACAAATGACTTACTTGAACGCGCGCTTCCGAGAGAGAAGTTTTCGACGCCAGCCTTTCTCTGGTAGACACGCAAGGGTAATGACTTTTTCGAATTCTTTTTCTAATTCTTCCAGTTGATCTGGACTAAACGTTGTGCGGTTACGACGGAATTTTGGTTGATCGTTAGATTCAGAAAGACTGGAGTCGTCTTTGCCGTCGACGTCGAGAAGTCGCTGACTTGGTGGCGAGTTGAGGAGGCTGTGATCTTGAGGCGACGCCGATGAATTAGGCGATCCGGTAAGTACTCCGCCGGCTGGTGGTTGTAGACCCAAGGGGCCATTTGGCCATAAATGCGAATGCCAAGGAAAAGCTGCGGCCGCCGCGGCGTACGGATGAGGATGATACAAGCCGTAACCTGCGGCTCGAGCAAATTCCGCCGCCGCCCTTTCCGCAGCCCGGTTTCTTAATATACGATTTATACTGCTAACCGACGGTGCCGTCGCGTTAGTACAAACACCTGAAACAAAATTCAACAATCACTAACGTGGATTAATAACTAAAATAAATTGCTACAAGTTTTCGTGTTATGAATGTGAATCGACTCCTTAATCTAAACTTTTGACAAGATAATTGTTCTCGAAACCACTTTTATGTGTCATAAAATCAGAGGTATTCTTTATAAAGCACTCTTCAACAGATTATAGTTCATCATAGACATAATTTAAGTGAACACAATGACCAGCAAATTGTTTGTTTAAGAATAAACTGTGAGCTTGTTTCACATCTTATAGCTATAGGGATAACCATCAACAATAAAATCGGTTCATCACACATACACAATAAAATACAAAATTAATTTTTGAATGATGTTACCTATATAAGAAGTTATAAGTTAAGCTAATAGTCTTGACCTTTTCCGGCCGCGAAGAAATATTTTAAAGTTTAGATGAAATCCATTAACGATTCTATAATTTATTGTATATTCAACACGATCATATTGAGCAAAGAATACAAATTACTCTTTTTAGAAGTATTTGTTAAGAATGGAAATTAGGCGCGGGTGATTATTTAACGCAGCTGGACGCATTGCTTTCATTTAGATCTTTAACTATTATTCTTTCACGTATTAGTAAGTTTTAATAACTGTTGTATTCAAGTCCCGATATTTAATTTATCATAGCTTAGAAAAGAATAAAACCAAACTCATTACTATTCCTATTGTAACTCAAAATGGTTTTGTAATCACATTGCGTTATTATCCTCTTCTATATTTAATTATGTCTTTTAATATAAAATGAATAATGTGTAATTAATCAGTGGGAATGTAAGAGCTTCGTAAATAATGCCATACATTATTAGTAAGTAACTCGCGAATATTGCGGTGTAAAAATTTAAATTTATTTTTTCTTCTTAATTTAAACTAATCGATTACAGGTTTAACGGTAATATATACATAATAAATTTGAAGCGATTTCAAGAATTTTTATATTAATATTCCAAAAATTTTGTTAATTGTTATTAATTATTATAGTTTTAAAATTAGTACCACTTTCTGTCAAAGTTAAGCTGCTGTTTTTTACTGCAGGTTTCTTTTTAATTACACGTTTCTCATCATATTTACAATCGTCATCAGTATTATTTATAAACACCCAAAATGGGCTTATAAAAAAATTTTACAAATTGACGAACGGTAAACGAGTATTTTAGCATATGTTGGAAATGAAAATGGAAGTAAAATTCCTGGGAACAGAAGTTCAAATTAGAAATTCTCCAACAATATTTTTAACGCAGTAGCTTAAATTTGTATTGTTTTTCGCTTAAGTAATGCATTTATTGTTATATAAAAAAGTAATACCATTTCTTTGAATAATTAATGTTTCCTTTACTTACACGAATTCAAAACGGGAATTTCCTATTCTGTTCAATGTATAAAATTTATTTCTTACTCACTACAAGCAATTCTTATTCTTTTAAATATGTTTCAAACTATTCTTCTCAGCAAATTACAAAATTGAACCTCAGATACGTAAACAACCGTTAAAATGAAAGAGTTTATTTTAAATAAATAATAAACAATTATACTATGTGCTTAAGCAGTGTAAATTTAGACATCAATTTTACTTAAATTAAAATGTCTAATATTATAAACTTCTAAAAAACTGTCATTTACAAATACATTTGAAATAATAAGCAGATATTTTAAAATTAGTCTTGGAAGTTTATATTAAGCCTATTGTTGTTCAACTGAAGCGCATCAAAGTCATTATTTTATCACGACGAGGCGTTGTACAGTTTGCCGAAACTTCTAAATAAGAAGAGCAAAACAGCAGCAATGGCTGATGTAGTCATTGCATTAAAAATATTGTTAGAAAATCTCTTTGCCAATTTTTTTAACATTAGGGCACATAAACAAGCCAAATAAAATAGACTTACATTCCGTTTTGGCGCCATGACGTTTGGACAATGTATGTCCAATGGATTGGCAACAATAGTTTCACATATTGGGACAATAGTTTTTAATACAATATGATAAAACCCTAGTGTGTTCAATTCTTCTATTTAATTGAAAATACCGTGTGGCCCACCGAAAACTTGACATAAGCGTTTTCTATGTTAAACTCAAAATTTATGCAGATCTTTTTTTGACACAGTTTGAGCACAATGTTTCAACAAATTCAAATAAATAAATGAGAATAAAATGTGGTCATGTAAGTAATTAAAACGTATTTTTATAAAAAACAACAGTAAAATTTTTATTCGGTTAATAAATAAGGATTAACAAAAATAACAAAATCTTCAAAACACGCAAGTTGATAATTAAGAACTGATGCGATGGTTCTTATAAACCGTATCATAAATTCATATTAAAGGAAGAAACCGAAAATATAATCCAAATACTAGACAACAAACGCAGAATTTGAAAGTTTAAAAAATGTTGATTGTGGAAGTCAGGTCCTACAAGCACTCTGTATACTAATTTAGGTGCTCGTAGCATACCACAATGTGCAGAAAACAAAAATCTTGCACACACCTCACAATTAAAGCAGAAAACGAAAAATAAAAACATCTCCGACGAAACGTTCACATAACGGAAAACGGTTGAAACACTTAAGAATAATAAATAAATTTCTTGATGAATCTTTAATAAAGAAAATTGAAAAAAATCACAAAGAAGTTCCGAACAAACTAGAAAACTATACAGGGCGGTGCTTTTGAAAACGGGTCAAAGGTTAATGGTTTTGGTATCAAAATGAAGCTAAAATTAGTCCGTATAGCTGTTGCAATTAGTAGGCCTGTTAGTAAAGTTTACGGCAAATAAATCACTAATCCGTCTGTAACTACCTACAGTGTAGTAGGTTTTCACCATAAAAACTCTCTCTTCGTTCGAATAAACCATTTTCAAATGAAACCTGAATTGTTATGACTTTTATTAATGATTGTCAAAACGTAGGAATGCCATAATTGCTTAGGCAACACATTACTGAATCATCTTGAACATCAAAAATTACTAATTATTATTAATGCATTTTGATACCAAAACCATTTTTGTCACTTGAAAGGTCGAGCAGGAATTCGAAAAAAAAACTGGTTTAGTTCACAATGCTAAATCTCTACTGACCCTTTTCAAAAGCACCACTATGCTATTGCATACTAGAATTATAAAAACAAAGTTTGTTAATTACAAGATACAAAAAGTATAAAACACCAATAATAAAGACAAAGACATACAGCCTGCTGGTGTAGTACGCGGAACTTTGATATTGCCTTTAAAAAGTAGATTAGTCAAAATCAGTTTTAAACATTATTTTAGGTTCCTCAATATCTACAATTCAAAAATATATTCAATATTACAGAGTGTCTCATTTTATAACAGTCAACTTTGCATTTTAAACATAATGCTATTATTCACTATGATTAAAAATCTTACTCAAAAGTGATACTTTTTGAGATATCGGTTTTAAGCACGTTCTTTTGGTCATTATCATTATTTTAAATATGAAATTTTATTCACATTTAGGACGGTAACGACCTTAACTATGCATGGTTTAAAAGTTGACATTGGTTATATAGGGTATGTGAAAAGAAATGTCAAACTTGGTAATGGAAAGTGATGAATAACTTAATAAAATCTAATGAAAACACTTTGTATATTTTTTTCCATATTGTAAATTTAATTTTTCTACAACTTTGATATTTATGTCTGTCTAACAAAAGTCAACCGTTAGCCGTGAAACTTGTTTATTTATCAAAAATACACGTTTCATAAAAAACATTTTTATTGACAACTCAAAATTATAAAATGGATCATTAAAATTAGAACCAAATTACTGATAGATTATTTTAAATGACTAAAAGGAATATCTGAATAAACCGGAAATGTAAAATACGAAAAGAATTCCTTATAAACGTGTCAGCATTCAAAATCTGTTTTTGTTTAATATCGATATGTTGTTGTACGCGGTAAGGATGGAATTTGTTTTTCCATAACACTTAATGTACAGGGATCTTCCAAGTTCCAAAGTTATCTGATATTTGTCGTACTCCAAATACAGGATTTCTAACTGCTGATAACGATGTCAAATTGCAATCCTCTTCCTCTTCTTATGTTCCCTAGTATTTTTCTAGTAGTTGGCAATTGTAGTTTTTGAGTTTTAGCTCGGGGATATCGTTGTAGTTCCAAATTATCTGCTTTAAAATATAAGCTGCCAATAAACAACTTCCTTTCAATTTTCCGGTGGAGTAAACCATACTAACCAATTCTGGTGTCAAAAACTCATTAATACTAGCAATACAAAGATACAATAAAATAGTGATAGATTGGATAATTACTAACATAACAGTGACAACAATAAACCTTTCCAGTTTGCATTTCATCCCCTACTAAATTTGTCGATGATAATTTTTGATTTTTGGTAGACAAACATGTATGGCAAAATTATAGAAAATTTAATTCTACATCGACCTGAAAAAAATATACAGGATGTTCCATTTATTAAGTTATTCATCATTTTCGATGACAAAGTTTGACAGTGTTTTTTATACACTGTATAAGTGATGTCAACTTTTAAATCATGTAAAGTTCGAGTCGTTACAGCCCTAAGTGTAAATAAAATTTGAATTTGATATTTCAAATAATAACCTAAAAAACTTGAAATATTTGAAAACCGATATTGACCCAATCAAATGTTTAAAAATCGATATCTCAAAAATATAATTTTTGATTAAGAGTCGTATACAAGAAATCACCCATAATTTTTCACGTAGATTTAGAATAAAAAATATATGTTTTCATTTCAAGTGTTAAAGTTGGCATGTGGCCCATTCAAGTGGGACACCCTGTATAATTTATAGCAATTTTAAATTGTAGCTAATGAGGAACTGAAACTAATCAATAACAGATGATAAGAGAAACGAATAAAATTAGAGAGATACTGAAAATGCCAAACACTATAGTAGAAAAGAAGAATATACTATGAAAAACTGTCAAAAAGGATTGTAAACCACATGAAACGAGAAAACAAGTAAGATCTCGAAACACTTGGCAATTGGTAGGCAACAAATCAATGTTGAAACGGAATCTGGTAAAGAAAGGGTTTTTACATATAACGGGTGATTTTTTTAATGCGGTCATTGGAGAAATTTTTCATTTGCAATTGTAGAAAAAATCGGAAAAAATTAATGACGACGTAATCGACGATTCTGAACCTAAGTAAAATATTTTCAAAATGGCGGCACTTCTGGAAATTCTGAAAATCGATGTCAACTGTGTTAATTTAAGTAGCAACCCACATTTTTAATTTTTTTTCACATTCGTAACCCGATTTTGAAGAAAAAACATGCCACATGTCTACACTTATCTGCCATAGTTTTTAAATTATGTTAATTTTTCCTCAACGTTTTGCAAATGCAAGGGTGTATTCAATAATTAATTACTCCTCAACCATTTAAGATAAATACATAATTTTTTTTGGTGTTTCTCCAAAGTTCACGAAATTTATTAAGGTAGCGCGCATGTTTCTACAACGGTCCTACCGCCTACTATGATTTTTTAAAAATCGGAATGAGAAAATGTAAAAAACTCAAATATTTCAAATGGCACCTGTCAATTTTCTTAACGGAAATCGATGTAGAATTAAATTTCACTACAACTTTTGTAAGCATGTTATACACATACGACGAGTATTTTTCGAATTAAATAGTCCTCTCTACCTTTCAATTCTCATGTAAAATTCCTATGTCACGGGGGACCCTCTCAAGGCTACAGTTTTTGATAAAAATAATTTTGGATTTCACTATCATAAACATGGATTTGTTACATAACTTATGTCAGACCTTTTTTTCTCTAAAATATTTTGATTTGTTATAATTATGTTTTGAAAATAAAACTGTTTTTGCAGCTTTTGTCATGAAATATTGAAATTCTTTCCAATTTATTAATTGATCTTGAATTAAAAAAAAACGTCCGTACTGGAGTTAGAAGAACATTGTAGAATGTGAAAAATAATATTTAGAATATTTCCATTGTATATAAGGGTGTTATTTTGTCGCTTCGAAAACATGTAATTTTTTCCCTGTAAAGCAGCACTACAGAATGGTAAACCCTGAAACTAGTTTTTCAAACGTGTCCGTGACCTTGTTTTAACATTCTTTCTATAAAAAAAATAGTATAGTTCTTAGCGATTCGATATAACGATTTTAGCAAAAATGTAGAGAAGACTCTTAAGGTTTTTATTATTCAAAATTATAATTTAAAAAAAAAAATTCTGTAGAGGACTACGAGGATATATTGAAAAATTCTTAGCCTACTATAGAACCAAACAAAATTTCAATGTCAAAATATTTTATTACTCAACATATTCTCCTCTTAATTGGATACATTTATTACAGCGAACCTGCAACGTCTCTAGACCTTTCAAAAAAATGTTTCTTCTTGCTCTGCAAACCAGACCTCCACAGCTTCTATTACCTCCTTGTTGGAAGAAAATGTACGACCTTTTAAACTTTTTTCAGTTGAGGAAAGAGGTGATAGTCGGACGGAGCCAAATCGGGTGAATAAGGGGGTGTTCTAGTAATTCAAACCCTAAATCACGAATTTTTGCATGGCAACATGAGATTTGTGTGCAGGGGCGTTGTCCTGCAAAAACAAAACACCTTTGGATAGCTTTCCGCGTCTTTTCTCTTTAATATTTTCCCGTAGAGTGGTCAGTAATGTCGAATAGTAATCTCCAGTTATTGTTCTACCCTTATCCAAAAATCAATCATGATTACTCCATGGCAATCCCAAAAACTGAAGCAAGAACTTTTCCAGCAGATTTTTGGACACGAAACTTCTTAGGTCTTGGAGAACCAGAGTGTCGCCATTCCATCGATTGTTGCTTTGTTTCTGGATCGTAGAAATGTACCCAAGTCTCATCCATAGTAACAATTCGGTTTAAGAAGTCTACATCGTTTTCAAATCGAGCACAGATCGAACGCGATGCTTCTACCCTTGCACGCTTTTGGTCAACATTCAAACATTTGGGGATCCATTTTGCAGCAATTTTCTCATGTCCAAATTGACGTGAACCATATGATGAACGCGTTCGTATGAAATATTCAGTGCTTCAGATATCCGTTTTAGCCCAATTCGACGGTCTGATAAAATCATGTCATGAACTGCATCGATATTTTCGGGGACTGACACAGAAACTGGCCTTCCCGATCGGTCATCATCTTCAATGGAAAATTTACCTCTTTTGAAGCTTGCATTCCAATTTTTGACGGTCGCATACGAAGGACATTGATCACCAAGGGTATTAAGCATATCTTCGTAAATCTGCTTACCTCTTAACCCTTTTAAATACAGGTACTTGATGATGGCTCGATACAATTTTTCGATTTTCACAATTTCGGTGGACATCTTTTTTCATTTAATTTATTGCGTGACTCTGGTTTACTTTTTTGACGTCAAACTTTACACTGACACTTCTAATAAGTTATTGTTCGTTGCTATGGTAACGCAATATTTTGTTTATGCAAGGAACTGGTCTAGGCTAACTAGATATCAATACATCCTCGTATGTAACATCTACAGAATCATTCACCCAATCATAAAATATATTCGAAATGTGCACCATTCTGGTTTAAACATTTTAAAATTCGATTGTATACGGCTCGCCCCCACAAATAAAAAATCAAGAGGTGTGAAATCTAGCAATTTTGGAAGCCAAAACCAAGAACCCTTATTACCCCTCCATCTGTCATGAAATAAATTTTCCAATTTTGAATCTATAATACGTGTTGAATGTGCTGGCGGTCCACTTGATACCAGGAACTTATTGTTTCTTGGATGGGAAGATTATCCTAAAAGTCCTCCACAATATCATTGAGAATAGCCAAGTATCTCGTTCCATTCAAATTTTCGTCATACATGTGTCACACCAACCGATTATCCACGAACAGACAAAACATATTAACAGAAAATTGTCTTTGGTTTTTAACTTTGAAAATTTGGTGTGGATTTTTAGCAGCCCAAAAATGCCGATTTCTCCTGTTAAAAATCCCTTCCTGAGAAAATTTCGCTTTATCTGTCCAAATAATTCTTCAGCAAAATTAACGTCTTCTTTGAGTTTTTGTCAAAGTTCTTAAAAAGTTACTCTTTTAGGATAATCAGTTGGAAGTAGCGGCTGCAAACGAACAAACAAATAGGGGTGCTTTTTATGCGCATGCAAAATTTTTTGGATAGAGGGAGTAAGTTAGCCCCAATTCCTGGAAGACGCCGCCTTATGGATGCTCTTGGAAACGCACCGAAAATAGCCCAAAACGTTGATTTGGTTATCTTCTGTCTCAGTAATGAATCTAATTTTCTTGTTTAGAGGATTCATATTTTCCGAAACAAGAAATTTTGACTTTAGTTTTGAAAACTTTTGTTTGTTCATTTGTGGTAGACGTGGGTATTGGTATTAAACTCGCGACATGTTTCTTCTCGGTAATCATTTGGTAATTGCCGTGTATAACAAATAAATGAAAAATAACTGTATTCGTGTAAGGAACCAGTTGGGTAAAATTAAAATTAATTTCAATCACAAATTTTAAAAGTTGCTTATTGACTAATAAATTTATGACAACTGAAGTTTTTTTGTCTTTTAGTTTCATAGTCTACTACAAACTTAAAGAAAAAAAAAAATACACTGAATAATAAAAACCTTAATAATTCGAAAAATACTCGTCAAAAGTATACAACATGCTTACAAAAGTTGTAATTGAAATTTAATCCTACATCGAATTTCGTTAAGAAAATTGACAGGTGCCATTTGTAGGAGCGTTTGTAGTAAACATCGTAACTAGCTAAAAAATTTCTGTGAACTTTGAAGAAACAACAAAAAAAATGCTAATGATCTTGAATGGTTGAAGCGCAATTAATCATTGAATACAACCTCAGCATTTGCAAACATTGAAGAAAAATTAACATGAAGTCAAAAACTATGACAAATAAGTGTCGATATGTGACATTTTTTATCTTTAAATTTGTCAAATTATGTAAAAAATTCTGCAATATGGGGCTGCTCTTTAAATTAATGTTGACAACGATTTCCGAAATTTCGAAAGTGCCGCCATATTTTAAATGATTTTAATGATTGAAATGGTCGATAACGTCGGCATTAATTTTTTTCGATTTTTTCTACAATGAACAATGGAAAATATCTCTAATGACCGCCTTAAAAAACTCACCCTTGTATTCAAACAATTTTTAGATATTTCTCTGTTTTGTTCCAATTTTTGACGTATTTATTTCTTCAGCTTTCTCAGATGTTAAACATTAATTGTGAAATTGCAACCACTGCTAAAAACGTGCTGTATTTTAACGAACCACAAACTTTATAAACAAATATAGAATGCTAAATATTTTTCAATTGAGTGGAAGCATATATCTTGAAAGGTGTGTAACGGTTCAAATTGGTCGCAAAATTTAATTTTATTTAAATTAAATAATAATTATAATATAGTCAACATTTAACCTTGTAAAGGTTGCTATTGTACAGGGTGAGTCAGTTAGTGTTTCTTAGGGGGGTTTCGGCCACTTCCCGACATTTTACAGGAAAAGTAACTAAAGGGTGTCAAACTCGAACTTTGAGAAAATTTGAATGCCGCAAATCGCATCCTGCCAGACCTTCAATAAAAGATACAGAGCGTTTTTCACATTTGGTCTAAAATAAAACTGCTCATAACTTTTAATTTAAAAAAATGTTTGAAATCTGCTTGCGCATTATACAGGCACATTTTAAATACAAAACCAGTGGCGTATTCAGAATTGTTCTTAAAATAATTTTTATAGCTTATATATTAAATTTAATTTTTTTTATATATAGGAACCATATGTAATTTGTGTGTCATTAGATTTCTTACTTTTTGTAAATTAAAAAAATGTAGCATATGTAATGGTTTTGTTTGAAGAAAATTAGTAAAAACAATTTTTTTTAAAAAAAATTTTAGGATGCAGGTGTTGGCTTTATAGAACAAAAATATATATCATGAAAGTATTACAAATTTTTTTTTTAAATTAATATATTATAATTTTTATTATTATTATTTTTATATAATTTTTAATTATTTATTTTTTTAAAAAAATAATTATAATATTAAAAATTTTTAATTGGTTTTTGTTTTTTTTTTATTTTTGTTTTGAAATTTAAAAAGAAATAAAAATATATTTATACCTTCCTGCACCCTAAAATTTTTTCGTAAAAAAATTGTTTTTACTAAATTTTTTCAAACAAAACCAAGACGTATGCTACATTTTTTTTATTTACGAAAAATAAGAAATCTAATGACAAACAAACTACATATGGCTCCCATATTAAAAAAATTAAATTTGATAAATAAGCAATAAAAATTATTTTAGGAATATATCTAACTAGGCCACTGGTTTTGTATTCAAAAATTTCTTCTATAATGCGCAAACAGATTTAAAAATTTTTATAAATAAAAAGTTATGAGCAGTTTTCGTTTTTGAACCAAATGTGAAAACTCCCTGTATCTTTTTTATTTTAAGTAATAGCGGATGCTGCTTGTGGCATTCAAATTTTCTTAAAATTCAAGCTCGACGTCCTTTAGTTATTTTTCCTGTAAAAAGTCAAGAAGTGGCCGAAACCCCCTAGGAAACACTAAACTGACTCACCCTGTACTATAAACTCGCCATAATGGAAGCATCTGATTCAGTAAAATTAACGATGGATCATAACATGTTGACGCCGTATGGGGTACTAAAATTTGTGGAATTGCGGTAGTTCAAAATAAAATTTTAACGTTATCATTTATCTGAGATTACATTTTGAAAAATTTTGAAAATAATAAGCATAAAAGAAAACTGAATTTTTTATATAAATACCCAAGTTTTCTATAAACTATATTTTTATGTGCTTAGATTTTAATTATCTACAACAAAAATCCTACAATTAATCGTACATAACATTTTCTATAATTTTTAATAGAAAAGTTTTATGAATGTCATCCTTTAGTTGTAAAGTTCTGTGATCATGAGCTTGATATGCACACAATTATGCAATTATTTAAGAAATGTATTTGCATAATCCCTTGATAATTTAATGTTTGTAAAAATCATGAATGTAGATGATACCTTGTCTGAAACCAGGACGAAGGACACTCCTACCTCCGATACCTACAGCCTACAGTAACTACCTCCTTACAGCAAAACAGCAAACCGATACAAAATTAATAAGTATTTTAACGTGACAAATGCATGAAATTTTTCAGAAGTATCAGTATGCGTAGGTTTACGTTCGATTCTCAATTAGATAGCCTTCGGCCAGATCTCGGCCCACCAGGTGTAATTATAGTGTGACTGATGAATGATTAATAATTGTATATTTATCATGAAGTAGCATTGATCATGATCACACTTGGATGCGAGTGGTCGATACAATCTATGAAGCGGCTTGATTTATCTAACACATTAATTCACTATTCATTCCCAAGGCATAAAGGAGACTATCAATAAAATCAGCCTTACAGATACAATTGCTTCTTATTGAAAACCAAACTAAAAACTTTACCACAGTTTTGGTTTACTTTTTTCGACTGCTGGTGATCAGCATTTTTAAAATGTAGTACAACGGTATGTCATTTTAAATTCTACACTAATCATGACAAATTAAATTGGTCTTTAGAAATTTTAATTATGTTTAAACTACATTTAGTGTTTTCTTTTAACATAACTTTTAATTAATCTTAATAATCCAACATTTAATTAAGAATACTATCTAACGTGCTAAAAATTCTTTGAATTAATGTAATTTTGCGTTGACAGATTTTTAACTACGAATAAAAATTGTGAGGATCCTTTCACGGACTTCTCAAACATAAAAGAATAATTTAAATGGTTAACAGCTTTATATTTCATTATTAGTTGAGGAAATTGTTGGTCACTTTAAATTGGTCTTCCAACGTCATTAAAGTGATTTACCTTATTTAGTGCTCCTATACTTTTTCTGAATAGTTAATAGAATTGGAAATGTTTTATAATTCTTCCTTGATTACTAATTTATATTTTATTTAAATTTTGTGGGAAAATGATGTAAAACAATAAAAACAATGAAGAATGAAATTGTTAGTACAATAATATTAAATTAAAATATCTATTAAATACATAATTGTAAAACTCAGCTACTCTACATTAACATGTAAGACTCTCCTACTACTTCATTACAAAGTTAAGAGATATACTAGGTTTAACCACGTTCTAATTAGGAAAAAGAAATTAAAATTTAGATCGTATAGAAATTAGATTATCAGAACTGTACCAAACCTTATATAAGACAAATAAAACAACATCTAAAAGAATAAGTTTGATCTCAAAAAAGTAAATATTTTATCGAAAAGAGTTAACTGGTAAATTGTACTTATATGATAAAAATATTTTTTAGAATATACGCACAAAATTAGATGTTTTTATTTCCTACACAAATGATTAGTTTTGGTGACAATTATCTATTTACTTACATCTTACGAAACGAAATAATATTTTTTTTAATTTTTTCAATTTTTTAATTGTAAAAATAAGCGATTAAAATTTTTTGAAAATTTTAGCAACGCATTTTTTCGTTACTATAGGAAATAATAGGAAAAAATGCAAAATTATTTTTTCTAGATCCATTTTTTCCAGTCTTTATTCAATATATTATTATTTAAATTAAATGTTAATAAAACGAGTTATATGACTGATAATACAAAAAAATCTTACTCTAAGGACTATAAAATTGTTTCAGTAACTTATTTTAATTATAAACAAAAACAGGTTGTACAAAAAATTTGTTTTAAGAAGGTTTTACGGATTAATAATAAGCAAGTATCCAATATTTATCATTTAAGGATTTTGTTTTATATCAGTCTTTTAACGTTTTAATTTTTTAGTAGTTCAGATATTGAAAACAGTATATCAAAATGTAAGGATTAGAGCGCTTCTGTTCATTGGGGGGAGTTAAAAACTCCATGCAAGTAGAGTAGATCGAGTTGAAGGACAAATGAGTGTTTGAGTGTTATTGACAACTATTCTATTCTATTATTTTGACATAGATATAAATGGCGTTTAAGATCTTCTTAAGCGTATTGCCTGATAAAAGATTTCCATACTCCTCTATCATTGGCTATTACTTACTAGTCATGGTTTTTTTCCCTATATGTGTGAGAGCTTTATCAAAGCTTACTCCAAAATATCTTAGTCAATTCTTGATAAAACCCTCACCTTCACACTAGAGCCAAACTATTTGCAGTTGTTTTTTTTAGACTCCGGGAATAATCTCCCCAGTTATGGGAAATTTTGTTACCGAAAGTTGACTACCTGAAGTTTTATTACCGAAACCGTGTTACAGAAGGTTTGTTACGTAAGAAGTTTTATACATAAGAAGCTCAAGTCAATGGAAAAGCCTGCTATAGAAGGCCTATTACGGAAGAAGTTTTTCGTTGTTTCTATGGATCGGTGGTAAACGGTGTTGGTTATAGGTTAAAGCAGCATTACTACTTCTTTCAAAAAATTTTTTTTATAAATCTATTTTAACTAATTTTAAGTTGTTTCATGTGTTTGGTAAATCAGTTAAGTTTAGTGCTTCAGTTTCTTTCTTTAAACAATATAGCAATATAGGACTGGCAATAGTTGAAACCCTAGTAGGTAAAAAAAAACTTGATATAACAGAACTTTAGTAACAAACCTTCACCAAACTTAAACAAAACCCTTCCGTAACAAACCTTCAGAAAACTTTAACAAAACTTCATGGGTAGTCAACTTTGCAACAAAAACTCACCAAATCATTTTCACCACAAACATAATTATATAATTTCAATATATTAATCCTTTGCATTAGCGTATTTTTGTAATTTCAAACGTTTATTTTAAATAAAAAAAATCAGAGTCGGCGCTGAGAAATTGAACCCTATTTACCATTGTTAACATGCAAGATTCCCGTCAATGAAAAAAATGGATTATCCGCGCCTAACAAGCGCAATTAAGATCATCTCTCACCGCCAATTAATGAACGTTTAAAAGCATATGTATCCTCTGAAGACTTATTAATCCAGCAAACAATTTTAATTTTCCACCAAGTTCAAAAGAAATTAACTGATAGCAAACTTCTAGCAACAACACCCTGAAATAGAAGATGTAACACCCTATAACAACAACACCTATTTCAAAAATTCCACAATCTGTTTACCAAATTTAAATCACAAAGCAAAACAACGAACTTTCACTACAACATATAACACAACTACACTATTGTATCAACCTAATAAAATAGAAGACTTAAACAATAACTAAAATTACACGGAAAACAAAATTCAATATTATACCTATCAAAATCCCAATGATACACCAATATCTGTAATAATCTAAAACATCCCATTATCTCTTACTGATGAAGATACAAAAAGAACTAATCAACCAAGTACCAATAATTAAAGTAAACATGCCTCATATACCAAAGATAGAAAGCCCTGCCACTTGAGTAATGTTTAGAATTAAATAGCAATAAGTCCAAAGCATATATTTGCTAAAAATCAATATCTCAACTAATTGTTAGTAGAGGCTAGTAGAAATCAAAAATATTTCCTAAAGCTAGGTGCCAGCAGCATATTACATAGAAACTGGTTCAACACCACAACGCGTAAAATGGGGTTGAGAACCAATTACATATCGACTATCAAAAGAAATCCATTGAACCACCTAATGTGTTAACTGTGGAGGCGACCAGTAAACTATATTGCGGTTGTCCCTACCTACTATTGAGCTTATTAAACAACATTACCAATAATGGACCATAATCGAAAACACGATACAAAACTTAAATCCATCCTAATTGAAAACGCTAATGCATCATCAACTAACGCTCACTGTTTATTATTTTGGCTTAGTATCTAGTAAAGGTTCAATGGTATTGCTTTAAATAATGAAACACATCTAAATCAGACCATCAAATTCCAAATACCGGGTTATACCATACGTCGTAAAGATCAAAAACTCCAGAGTAGCTGCTCATCAGAAACAAATACGCACATTCCCTATTCCTCAAAATCCCCAATTTAAAAATTGAGTTGATCACTAAGGCCAAACTTGATGATTATAGTAGCATAACAATAATCAATACTGGTTATTTAAAATCTAAATTGTAAAACACTATGTGGGTTGTAGAACTTCAAACCCCTAAGACAGTAGACTAAAGAGCTGGCTACAACAATTGATTTTTAAAGTCCTAGCACCTAACAAATACACATATTCGTAACGGGCTGATCACCAGCCTGATATAATTCGATAAACCGAACTAAATTCTGACTACTTTTCTGTTATTGTATCTTTAATAAATGCATTACCGATCAAGCAAACCCCCTGAAGCTAATCAATGGCATCAGATTTGAACATCTTCGAACACTAGATAAATAGTAAACTATACTGCCCAACAAGTCTTCAAAGAAAAATGTAACTCAAGAATAGAGGAGTATTAGACCTAAGTCACTATAGCAACCCTGTGACAAACTTACTAGATTAACAAAACTAGAGTTAGACACTTTAAGAATCACTGCATACCAAAGCTATCATTGACTTAATACAAAATATCTAGCCTATGGAAAACCACAAGAAAAATACTAAATCAAAAATCAAAACTTTCCTATTATCTTCTTAAAATCCAACAATATATATACTTCCGACATCGAAAAAGCTGTTCATCTTGAAAGTAATTTTCTTCTCTTGTAATTACCCAAACCGGGTAAAACAAAATCAAACAGCTATAGAATCAGCTAGTCTACTGACATCACCTTCTAAGCTTCTCGAAAAGTAATCCATAGTCGACTCTCAATAAAGCAATAATGAAAATTAAAACATAACATTAAGATATCACCTGGCTTGCAGGCGCCTATACATCAAGCAATACGTAACTGAACGCTACCA
>JALBCR010000550.1:0-24510 GCA_030710515.1 Abscondita cerata | reverse complement strand
AATAGTTGTACGTATTGCTTAAAACAACCAAAAACTTCATTATTATTCTTTATTAAATAAACAATGGTAAATTTGAAAAATCATCTATGAAAGTAACGAAATATTTGTGTCCTTCATGAGATAATGGAGTAATTGGGCCGCATACGTCAGAATGAACAATTTCTAAAATTCTCCTACTTTTTGTCTCATTCCGTAAGGTAATCTACACATCTTTCCATTTATACGACTCACAAGATTCAATATTATTTGTTTGAAAATTTCCATCTAAACCGACTACGGAGTTTTGTTTTTATTAACGTTTTTGAACCCTGAGTAACTTATATGACCAAACCTCTGATGCCATTTTTAAATCATTGTTTTGTTGTTCACCTATATTACATTCTACTTTAATGATGTCAAAACTTATTTCATATAAATTTATTTTCTTTCCTATCCCTATTAATCTTTTATTTTTGTCTATTAATTCAACTTTTCCTTCGTTAAACACCACCTTTATACCTGAAGTTTCTAATTTTTTTTTACCGACAGCAAATTTTTCTCAATTCGGATACAAAAAGTACATTTTTATTGTGCAATTAATTCTTTGATCATTTACATAACTAATTACATGAATGTCACCCACACCTGTGGCAAATAAAAATTTATCATTCTTAGCTACAGCAATTTTGATTGGTTCCTCCAATAAATTAAATTTTGAAAAATACTTCCTTTCATTCACCATATGGTCCGTACAACCCGAGTCTACAAAAAACTTAACATTTTATCATTAAATTCATTTGTGGCTACTACTAAAATCTCTTTCACCTACAAAGCAAATTTCTTTATCTAATCCTGACCTATCACTATTGTTGTAATTCTCTATCACTAACCTCATTGTCTACATAGTTGCTCCTATGATCGTTATAAAATCTTCCTCTGTAACTTCCTCGACCCCTTTGCTGTCCTCTTCCATTACCTCGGTTGCCACTTTCTTTCTTGACCCTCGTTTCTTAATTGAAAATGTGTTCCACGATTCTGATTATATCCATTTTCCAACAATTTCTTTTATAATGTCCAACTTTCCCGCATCGATAACAGGCTTCATTTCTTGATTCTGAATTAAATGCTGTAGAGGGTTTCACTTCCATATTTATTTTTCCTCTTCATTCCTTAACTTGGATTTCACCACTTCTAATGTCAACTTATCCGCTGGTAGGTTTTCAAGTACAGTGACTACCGTGTCGTATGATTTAGGTAGACACATTAAAAGATTACAAATTACATCCTCCTCCTTAACCTCCGTTCCGGTTGATTTTAGTTGCCGCAGTACCTCATCAAATTTTATAATAAATTCTTCAAAACTCTCACCTTCTTTTAATTTCATTGACAATAACTTCTTTTAAGATACAATTGACCTGGCAAGCTTTTTTTTCATGTACAGTTTCTAAAACTGTCCACATTCCATAAGCCGTCGTTTTCTCCCTCAGGTTTTCTAGCTGGTTGTCGTTCACACACTGTGTTATAATTGATTTTGCTTTGCTATCATTTCGAATTAGTTCCTTTTTCTTTTGTTCGTCACTTATATTCAAATCAACTTCCTTTGTTACAACTTCATAGACCCCATGTTCTTCTAGTATCATTTGCATTCTAAATTTCCAATTATAATAATTGTTTCCACTTAATGGTTCAATATTTAAATTTTTAACGCTCGCCATTTTTCCTTTGTTCCGTCCAACACGTGCAATAACTTTCACGATTTTCCAACCTTATACTTTATACCTTATACTTTTCCTGGGCATTAATATTATTACTTGTGATCTGGGCTCATAACCTGTTATTTTAATTAAACTTCACTTTATTAACTTGACTTTATTTGAAGAATATTTTCTATTTTATATGTAACGACAACATCCGTTTTCAGATACATTTTACATCACTAAATTATCTATGCGCACACACCTAAAAACGAAATGCGGCGTTGCCGTATTTCTTAAAAGGATTTTAGTGTCAGTATAAATATCAACATGCTGCCATAATAACAACTGGTAAATACATTGTGTTATGCATTTCAAGGTACAATAAACGTCGCCACCTTCCTTTTAATAGACCAAACGATCTTTCGATAACAGACCTTGCTGATGCATGAGAAGTGTTATATTGCATTTGCTTTCTAGTAAGATGACCATTGTCTTTAAATGGTACTAGTAAATGTTCACTCAGAGAATAAGCAGAGTCCCCTAATAAGTGTGAATTAAATGGAAAGTACTGCTCTTCACTGCAGCGTTGTAACATTCCAGATTTAAAAATACACGTGCATCATGTGTTGATCCCGGGTAGCCCACAAAACAGTCTATAAACATGCATCTGTGATCGCATATTCCTTGCAAAATCATTGATGGTCGACCTTTCCTATTTATATAGGCTATCCCATTTTTATTCGGCGACTTAATATCTATATGGCACCCATCTATAGCTCCCAACACGTTAGGAAAGTGATATTTGTTCTAAAAAGAATGTTTAATTGGTATATTTAATATTACTTATTAGTAAATTTAACTTACATAAAATTCTTCGATAATTACACGAGTTCGATTCTCTTCTGGCCATTTTATTAAATCTACAGCTAATTCGTTCAAAATCTTACATATTCTAAAAACATTAACAAATACCGTACTTTTTGTAACATCAAATCTGTCTGCAATTGATCTATAAGCAGAAATTATTACACATTGTTAACAAAATATGTACCTATATACAATTACCTATAACTTTCTTGTCCTGCTAGCGTCCAAATTGTGACCAAACACTGCAAAGTAGGAGATTCTCGAAGGCGACCACGATGTTTTGGTTCTAGTTTTAAGGCAACCTTATTTATTAAAAATTCATAGTTTCGAGTCATTCGAAAATGCGCTTTAAAGTCATCATCCAAGTAACGGTTAACTAATTCCGTATAACCATAGACACGTTCATGTATTTTACGTTGTTTTATAATTTTTGTAATCAAATTTAACGTTTTACGCCTTTTATTTCTTGTTGACCATATAAGCGATGAGCTTGTGCAAGAAGTAAACAAAGCGTCGAGGAATTTAAACTCATATTACTAAAAATTCTAGAAACTTTGTGTTGGTTTATATTTTTCAAAATAATTGTACGACTTGCATGTATTTTTAAACTTTTGAGGTTATGAGCAACTAATATGACAGTGTTGCATTTGTCGTTTTTAAAACATAATTGTTCAAGCAGATGTTTCAACTCGTACGCTTGTTCGAGCATAAAGTGCTAGAACAGCTCGTGCATAGGGTTGTTTAGTGTGACGTAGATCTCCATGTTGATCTAAACAACTTACTTAGTAACGGTTGTTAAGGCTGAGTTACATTATACTTTTTCAGCTATAAACTTTGACAAGTTTCAATACTAGATTTGATACTTTTTCAGCTTTAAACTAGTTTACTGTAATTTGTCGCGCATGCTTATAATTAATACTATTACGCAGGCGCGGTATTTGTAGAAATTTGCCATTGCCAACTTTTAAAAATTGTGAATCGGAAAAATCTTAAAACTTTGCAATATGAGAAAACAAAAAAGTAGAATATGGAGCCAACAGTGGCTGCTTCGCAGAGATAGTTTACATTTAGGAGCATGTTCGTTCGTTTCAAATGAACTTCTTCAAGAAGATGAACGTTCTTACGAAAACTGGTTGAGAATGGATAATACAATCTTTAACAAATTAAACAGTTTAATTGAACACAGAATTAAAAAGAGGATACTCACTTTCGCCAGTGTATATCAGCAAAACACCGTTTGATGGTTACACTAAGATTTCTTGCTACGGGGAATCTTTTAAAGCTTATCGTATAGTACAAGAATTGCTGCTTGTACTATATCAATTTTTGTACCACAGGTTTTAACTGCAATTTATGAAGAACTCTTGGAGACATATATGAATGTATGTAAGTTTATAATTTATAGGTAACACTCTTAACTGTGTGAAATATTTGAGGTTCCATCGACACCAAATGAGTGGGAAGCAATTGCACAGCAATTTTATAATTTGTGAATGTTCCAAATACAATAGGGGCGATGGATGGCAAACACATTGTATTTCAGGCTCCCAGGAGTGCAGGTTCCCACTTCTACAATTACAAAGGTACGCACAGCATTGTGCTTCTCGCAATAGTGGATGCAAATTATAAGTTTCTATACATTGATGTTGGTACAAATGGACGGGTCGGTGATGGAGGTAATATTAAAGCATGAATAATTTTAATATTGAAAATTGTGAACTACCTTCTAGGCGTTTATGACAATTGTAACTTTGCAGCTGCACTAAATAGGCAAACATTAAATTTACCTAACGATAAATCTTTACCAGGGATGGAAGAAGCACTTCCACATGTCATTTTAGCTGATGCAGCATTCCCACTGCAAGAGCATATTTAAAACCCTACCCTTTTAAAAACATGACTAAGGAGGAACGCATTTACAATTACCGATTGAGTCGTGGCAGACGAGTGATCGAAAATGCATTCGGGATATTGGCAAATAGGTTCCGAGTGTTATTAACAACAATAAATTTGTCTCCAGATAAAGTTATATTGGTAACACAAGCTTGTTGCGCTTTGCATAATTTTATTAAAATGGAAAACCAACTGTGGTTGTAAGTGAGGCAGATGCGGAACTTGAAAATGGTAAGATAGTAGATGGTTCATGGAGAAATGCTGGTAGAACTCTACAAAGCATCAATATTAATCGGAGACGCCCAAATACCAGAAGTTTACAAATTCGTGAACAATTTAAAACATATTTTAATGGCTATGGGAAAGTACCGTGGCAAGAAAATATGATTTAGGTTTAAGATTAAGTATTTAATGTACTTTTTTATATTCAAAATTAAGTATGTAATAAAAATATTTAAAAAGTAAATTGGAATTAAGAACTATCTGAGTCCTCTGCTTCCTGCATTTCTCTTATCAACTTTAAAGTTTCCCACTTAAATTGTTTAAAATTGCTTTTGTTTTTGAAGTTCATAACTTCATGCCCTATAAAATTACAAAGCTTTCTATATGTGGGGAAATAGAGGTTTCTCATTAGCAATCTCTTGCACTGCTTTTGTAATAGTATAATTTAAATCAACTTCTTCTTTCCTCCTTTTCTTTGTACATGAGTATCCTTTATTTTCACTCCTCTGGGAACTTCCTATTGAGGATGTCGATGCCACACTTGTAGGTGACATCACAACGTTATTACCAACAAGATCATCCCCTTCAATAACTACACTATCATTCAGAAGAATCTAAAATAATAAATATTAAACTAAAAATTTGATGAACTAGTAAAACAACAAACCGCATCTTCAATGTCTGCTATCACTCCTCGGTGCAATGAGCAATACCTTCATTTTGAGATAACGGCAAATTAGATTTGCCTTTGTCTTTTTGCAATATGGCAACAAAATTGTAGTGGTTCATACAGCCACCAAGTAGGTTGTAACACTGCATCTGCTTCCATGCCGCTGACCTTCTTGTTGCAGTTACGGTACACTTCTAAAACTGTGTTCTGATGTTGTTAATTTTTTAACAATTTCTTCCGTAGTAAATGATGATTTGTGTACTACATTTAACTCATCCCTTATACTTTCGGTAGCTTTCAATCGTAGCACCTTATTGTGGTAAGTTGGTGAAGTTGTCTGAAGGTATAAAATTAAATACATTTTTCTCAACTTAATTTCAAAATGCCTACCTTATATAAAGTTGGTTGCAATTCATACAACGTAACCAACGTTTTGTGATTTCCGCACCCCATTTTTAGAATTATGTGCCATTTCTTTGTTTGTGAAATTGTTTTCAAAAATTTATAGGTTATGTTAGTTACATATTATTTTTACTGCTAAATTCGAAGTTGGTAGTACAAAATATAAAGTTAATGGGCAGGTCTAGTTTAAAACTTGAACGAAAAATAGGTCCGGATCTAGTTTGTAAACTTGTTTCTAGTATTCAAAATTGATAGAGATTTTCTGAATTACATTATCAAAGTTTTTTACAAGCGCTTCTAGTATTGAAACTTGTCAAAGTTTATAGTTAAAAAAGTATAATGTAACTCAGCCTTTATGGACGAAACCATACAAGTATTATAAATTTAAACCGTGATTTTCTTATTTAACTGTTTTCGAGCTTTTGTTATATTTAAAATGGGCATGTGTTTTGCACTGCGATTGTCGTCACTATAGTGAACGAGATAATTGTAAATTTTATCGATTTCCTAAAGGGGATATTGAAAAAACGTTGGATAAAATTGATACGGTAAGTTAGGTTAAGATCATTGTTTATGTACGGCAAACATATGGTAAATTTATGCTGCCAACAATCATCTTTTAGAAGGCAAGATAGAGATCCTAGTGATGGTTCACGGATATGTAGCTGCCACTTTGATAATGGCATACGTGAGAATGACCCAACATTGTTTGCACACAATATCGGAAAAAGGTTTCAATTTGAATCACCTGAAAAAGAGCAACAGCAGGTATATTAGAGGAGACATCAAAGATATTTAATATTTTAGACGTTTTATCAGCAGGAAAATGAAGATGAGTACTCCAAATTTACAAGCACCTAGTTGCAGTGGCACTCCAGAAGTATTACCGCAGGAAAAATCCTCAACACTGATTTCTGCAGAGAATTATTTTTAGAAAAAAAAAAGTGAATGATCTTACAAGTACAATAAAAAATTAGAAATATCTTTTTCATTCAAACATATTAGCAGCAACGATGACTTGGTTGTTGTATACCGGATTGCCTAACAAGCATGTATTTTCTATATTGTTTGATTTATTAACCAAAGTGGAACGTACTTATTATTCAGGCTGGAATGTCATAATTATAGATCCACAAGATCAATTGTTCATGACATTATATAAATTACGTTTAAATACTCCATACAAAGATGTAGCTTGTCGTTTCAATTGTTCCACAGCGACTGTAACAAACATTTTTATGACATGGTTACATTTATTATATGAAATTATGTTTAAAACACTTATGGTAAGGGTTCCATCGCGAATGGACAATGCAACAAGTTTACCAGCCTGCTTTTCGTTATTTCCAAATACCCGGATGATACTAGACTGTACTGAAATTTATTCTGAAGTACCTACTTCAATGTTAAAACAAAAAGAGTTGTACAGCAATTACAAACACCGAAACACCCTTAAAGGACTGATTGGTATTGCTCCAAATGGTGTAATTACGTACATATCAGATTTGTACCCAGGATCGGTTTCAGACAAACGTATTGTCGAAAGTAGTGGTGTGTTAGAGGTATTTGAACCAGGTGACTTGATTATAGCGGACAAGGGATTTTAATAGCAGATATTTTACCACCAGGTGTATCTCTTAATATCCCACCATTTTATTACAACCACAATTCACCGAAGATCAAGTAACACAAACCAGGAATATTGCTCGTGCTCGTATTCACGTTGAAAGAGCTATATGTAGAGTAAAAGAGTACAGCATACTATCCCTTATGCCACAAAACTTGTTATCAAAGGCAAATAAGATTTGGAAAGTATGCGCATCTTTAACAAACCTTCAACTCCCTTTACTAAAAGACGTTTACGAAAATTCGAATGAATTAGAGTAGAATTAGTAGTTTTAGATGACCTAGGTGTGTTGTATATATTCCTTGTATTTGTTGTAATATTGTATTATTAAGATTAAATTGTACATCAAATAAACTAATTTTAAGAAAAAGGCGCATCGAGTTTGACTACATAAATTAATGAACTTTATACAAATAAAACAATTTATTAATTATTGATAGTTGTTATGTATGGTAAAAAATTCATTAAATAAAAATGTCTTAAAATATTTAAATATTCTGCCCAGTCGTCACTTCTTTTAATTTTCACAATTACAATTTGAGTAGGTGTCCACACAACTAAATGACACATTACTCTGTTTAATATATGCAATTGGCCCTGAATTTGATGGAAATAATTGTGGTTCTCATTAACGGTGTACAATTTGTTTTCTTTGTCGTAGCGAATGATGTAGTTGCGATCATTTTGCAGAGCCTCAGATAAATTTGCATTTCGATACTTAAATGGGCACTTCACTTCTAATAGAGCAGTATCTCCAACTAATCCATCTGGGCTTGCCCCAATAAAACCACATTCATGCAACCACAACCCGGTCTTCTGTACTGATAGACCTGTTGCTGCAGAAAATGCTTCTATTGCACATTTTTCGTTGTCACGTCCCCATTGGACGGCTTTGATACCGTCTAAGTTGTATGAGCCTAGAAAATGTATGTTACCCTCATATAGTGTTATTAATAAATATCTTACCAGTCAATCTTTTATATAACGAGGTACTAAATTTATCTCTCTTGCAAGCATTTATCACCACACCAAAATTGCTTGCAGTTAAGCAATATTTTTTGCTTCTAACCATAGAGGATTATTATTCTGATTAACGGTAGCTGCTGCAACTTTTTCGATTTGGTCTAGTCTCATCTTTGTTTTTTGAGGAAAATATTCCAACTTGCAACTACTATTCATATAATCCATTGAGGAAATAATATTTGATATGTTGCAGATTATAGGCTCTGTTAATTTACTGTTGTTTAATTTTGGGTCCAACAACCAACAAAAACCTACATTCCCTCCAAGATCCTTTAATTTATTATAAAATTCAGTAACATCATTTTGTGTGGGAAGAGATTTACTGGCAATAAATTGACGAGAGGTTGGAAATAAATCCTCTATAGTTTGCACCTTTTCACTAGCAGTGTTTTTTTAACAGACCAACTACATGATTTATCTGTACTCGATATATTATAATGTGCAAAAGAGCTAGTGCAGCTATATGATGACAAATTACCCTACCTCGAGGACAAGCACAGTAGCTATCGATAATGTTTCTGTCATTATCCAGCATAATCTGAAAATGAAATTAATATTAAACTTTTGTTATACTTCATGTTCTATATCTAACCTAAAAGTAATTTGAAATGCCACTACATTTATACTAAAGAACTTACCTCTACTTTGTACAATTTGTTCTTCATGCTTGCGTTAACGCTACCACTAATCTTTTTCAATTCATCATTAAAAATCATATTTGTAACATGACCCGATTCTACTGCATTCTCACCACGTTCCAACAACTTCATATCATCAATGAAATAATTATTCAACGAAGATAACTTTAGTACATGAGTCATGGTATCAGCAGTTTAATTTTATTATAAACAATTTCCAGGTTTTTATGCTTAATAAAATTCACAAAATACGAAAATATTCCTAACCCTTAACAAATTTAAGCAATACAATGGTAACGTCCATTACAACCGTTGCTAGGGAAGTTGTTTAGATCCAGTTTTAAAAGTATACCAACTCATGACGTCAGAACTAAACAACCCTATTAAAAAACACGCCTAATGAGAAGCAAAGCGAGACCTGGCGGAATTTGTCAAACTAACTTAACGTAGTAATGGTAGTATTCGGATGACAAAGAAAACCAGTAGCGCCTCTATTGGTTAAAAATTAAACCTTCTAGTGCGGGTTAATTTGTGTTGTTGACATGGCGGAAAATATAGAAGAAAGGGTTTTTAAAAGTAAAATTATTGTTGTGTACCGTTCACAAAATACGATGGAAACACATCCTTCCATAGATTTCCCGTTCATAATCAAAAATTAGGGACGAATGGAGCAGAATATTAAAAATGGGAAACCGGTAACACCAAGCAGCGGTATGCAATAATCATTTTGCTTATGCGGACTTTTTTTTTAAAGGTACTAATGGAAACAAAATACTTTTATTATGGAGCACTGATTATCAAAATTTATTACAGATCATGTGATTAAAAAACACCGATTAAAGAAGACTGCCATACCTTCACTGAATTTACCGGTAGGATCACATGACAGGAAGAAAAATCTTGATTTAGTTCAAAAAAGAAAAGAACGAGCTAAGAAACGTGCTTCATTAGGAAAGTAAGTATAGATTTCAAGTTTGGAAATCACATCAACCACACTAACTTTTTTAGCAAGAATGACATTAATGTTCTGTCGGAAATGTCAGAACATAATCGGGAAGTTGCACAGGATATTGAAATGCTGTAAGTATTTGTGTGATAGATAGTTCATGTGAGTTGTAATGTTATAACCTTTTAGAGCAAGTGCAAGAAATCATAATGATAAAGAATTACAAGCAGCAAATAGTTTACTTAGGTTATCAAACACTATAGAAACTTCAACAAAGTACTTCGAAGATAAGGCAGTGCAAGTGAACACTTTTGAGGAATTTAACACGTTTGATATAAGTAGTGTTATCAATAATGACAATAAGTTAAAAACTTTAACGGGTATAGCAAATCTTGTACTTTTTAACATTTTAGTTAATATTATGCCTCGAGTAAGCAACCGTAAAAGTGGCATTGGAAATCCTAAAAGAATATTGATCACCATGATGAAGTTAAAATTAGATTTAACATTCAGAGCACTTGCTGTAATTTTTAATATTAGTTCTCAGGCATGCCAGAATTATTTTCACGAAACTGTGGGGCAGTTGGCTAATATATTAAAACCAGCAATTCGCTTTCCACCAAAGGACGAAATATTAAGCAACATGCCTATATGTTTTTCCAAGTTTAAGCAAACTAGGGTTGTATTAGATTGTACGGAAATCACAGTGCAGAAAAGCAGATGCCTAAAGTGCAGATTAAAACTTATTCACATTATAAATGCCATCATACGGTAAAATTGTTATTTGGTGTTGCTCCTTCAGGGCTAATTACATTTGTCAGTAAGCCGTATGGTGGCAGAGTGTCAGATAAAATCATCTTTAATAATGAAAACTTGATTTCTCAATTAAATCCGGGCGACGCAATAATGGTCGATAAGGGCTTCTTGATAGAAAAGAATGTGAGGAACATTACATAAAATTAATTCGGCCACCATTTTAAGAGGAAATCTACAGCTTACCAAGTCGGATGCAATTCATACTGCAGAAATAGCTAGGGCACGAGTTCATGTTGAACGTGCTATCCAACGAGTTAAAATTTTCGTGTTTTAAAAATATTCTTCCTTGGACATTATTATCAGATTTAGAAGATGTAGTAATTGTAGTAGTTGCTTTGACAAATTTATCAAGTCCTTTATTGGCACCTGATAAGTTTCAATCATAGTGTACTGCTCCCGTTATAAACAAGACAGTTTATAAAGCATGGAAGATAAAAAAATATGAATTAGGTAATTAAGTGTCAATTTTACAAATTTTAGTTACATAATTACGTTAACAATTTAAGTTTTTTATTGTACAAATCTGGACAGTTTAATATTTTGTTACTAAAACAGGAAAATCTATGGTGGTAAAAATATTTCAATTTATAATACTAATTTTATTTTATCTGAATTAAGGTACAAGTTTGTTTTACAGAAATTTTAGTTACATACCTGGACATTTAAGATTTTATTTCAGAATTATAATTTTGTAATTGTATATAAATAATGTGACGTTCAATATTGAATAAAAACTTTACAATCAAATTTATCGTTTCTTAAAATACATGTTGCTTGAAATGGTATTAAATTTCGACAGTAGTGGATAAAAAACAAGTAGAGAAATTGTCACACCCCATAGTACTCTTAAAAATACCATACACATTTATATCAATTTGCAAATGTGGTGTGCAAAATTTGGTAAATTTTTAACAAATGTCAGGATAACACAAAGTTTTGGTTTACATCTAATCTATAAGTAAATGTGATACACGTAACTAACAAATATTATCCGAAAATCAGTCAGGTTTACAAAGAGTATAGTTGTGCTACAGCATTTACACCTAGTAAATGTGGTGCAAAATAAATGCTTAACATTCCCCTATAAAACATACGAAATTATACTAATTTAGGCAAATAAAACTTAAAATAAATTATATATAATGACTCAATCAACTTATTGATGAAAAATTCATCACGACTTACTTCTATAACTACTAATGTCTTATTAAAAGAACTAAATATGATAAAATCACATTTGTTCAAATTAAGAACCGCTAGTCCCAGTTGCACTTGGCCGTAATATTTGTGTCTTTTTTAAAGTTAACTTTTCATCTATAATTTCTACATAATTGATGTTACTATCACGAATCATTGCTTCCGCCGTTTTACTGGCTCCAATGACGGGGCATTTTATTTCAATTAATTTAACAATTTTATTGTCTTTAATAATCAATCCATCAGGGCTGTATCCGGCCCAAGGTATACAAGGATTAATAACTAATCCACATTGATGCACTTCTGTGTTTTGTTGCATCGCATAAGCTTGCAGTGCATGTTCTTCATAGAACTGGCCATATGCAGTATATGCATTGCCACTGAAATTATTATTCAACAAATGGCTAATTTTAGTGTTCCAATCAGGGTTTGAATTAAACTGGTAAGTAAATAATTCGTAACATTTACTACCAGTTATTCATATACGTCGATGTTCTCTCCACAGCTCATTTTCTTGTTTTATTGTTTGTATGGCTATTTCTACAGACTGGTCGACATTAACCTTACTCTTCTATCAAAAATTGTTTTTGATGTTCCATCAAATCACACATATTTTGTCATAATCTTGAAAAATGTTATTGCTAAATACATCATTTAGAGATGTTTGTAAAGGACTGTAGCTGCAATTTGATCTTGGTGCATTTGAAGAGCATCTAGCTTCCGTTGTTTGCTAATATGAATAGCAGCTTTCAGAATTGGGGTGGCTGTAATCTTTATCGGCAATTAATTACATAAATGGAATCAATTACCATGATACAACCACAGTAGTTTTATGCTATAGCAGTAGCTTTATCTTGTTTAATAAAAAAATATTAATACCCCTGGTTATGTACACAACACAACAATGATGATAAACCTTAAGGATCGAGATCAACCACTATGTTAAGAAATGTTTGTCGATTTTCTATTTTTAAATTATTGTAATTTTATTTGCATAACATTTGCCATTAATGTGTACACATAAACAATTAACATCCTTATCCTGTAGTGACTGACCCATCCATGGCAAGGTTACAAATTGAAAGAAAGGGTTTGATAGTCTTACCACTTAGAAGAAGATCTAATATCTGATTTTCGTCTATGTTGATTTTCTCTAGGTTCTCCACCTTCCTTTTCTTTACATGGCAAAATTTTATAATTGGTTCGGTCGGTAGAATGTACTTCCCTTTCGCTTTACCCCACGCTTGTTCAAAATCTGTACAACTTAAGTATCCAATGTAGTCCTACCAAAAACAATTTGTAGTTCTCCAATGTAATTTAAGTCATTTTTGGGCAACCTTACCTGTTTATGTATACAGAAAGAGCAATTATGTGTTTACATTTCCGCTCCTGCACCAGCCTTGCATGAGCAAGTTGCTCGGAATCTTCTGGTTTATCTTAAAAATAAAATAATAAAATTAATACTTGCCATGTGGTTTGTTTTATCACACTCACTTGTATTAAATAAAATTTTTAACTTATGCGGAGGTGCTTTTAAAAATGATGTTTGTACACATAACCCCAGCACTTCATTATGCTTAGAATTATTAATGCCACATAAAATAATATGTCCTGCGTTCAATACCGCCTCACCTTCACTCAGAGGTCGCATACCAACATCTATATAGTCCACAATATCACTCAAAGAATATTAATTGCCATCTCATTAGATACCTTTAATGGGTAATTTGCACTAAAACCCCGCACTTAACCGCCATTGTTAAAAATTGACAGTTAAACAGCGCCATCTCTATTTCCTTATTTATCCGAATAGACCGCAGAAGTGTTGACGTCACAAAATGGCTGACAATCAGCTGACGGGTAAAAACATTCGGAAAGTGCATTAAGCAGTGCATGTGCAAGCAGTGAATATGTCTTTAATAAATTTATCTGCTATTGCGGAGTTGTTTTCTGATGAAATAAGTGTTCTTAGAAAAGGGAAAATGCGTTTGAAAGTGGAAACATTACGGAAATACATTTTGATGGGTCTTTGAGGTGCATTAAAGCTAAAGTGTTAGCTAGTATGAAAAGCGATCTTACCAAGTAGAAGTAATTGATTAATTTTCCGTTTTACAATACGTTTATAATGTAATTTTTTTGTAGATAGTCTTAAAGATTCTGACTGTAAAGGAGTTTAGCTGTGAATGCCCCAGAGGTCAATTTAAATGTCATCACATAGCGGCTGTTTTACTCTATGCCAATAAAACATTAGCAAAACTGATACTATATGTCAATGGAAAGCACCATCCGGTGCATCCACTTCAATATCGTCACCATCGACCTCTACAGTTCACGACATCTTCCCAAAACCTTCATTTCGAGCAACAGACCGAGATGTTAATGAAGATGATAAAAAATTCCTTTTAGAAAAATTAAAAGTTTTAAATAGGTAAGATATATTCTTCCATTGTTGAAGTTTTAATTCTATTTAATTAGATTTTTTTATTTATGTTCTGTTGTAGATTTTCGGGATTTTACTGGCTACTTTCTCCAGAAGTGACATCCGCTCATAATGAAGTGAAGATATTTTCAAATATTCATATGTCGCAAACTGACAATATAAGTAGTTTAAAAGCAAACGTGTTTGAATATTTTAAATGTTCAAGCACAGATATCTTGCGTATTGCAAATTCGACAAAAGCAAAACCAAAATAGCTTGTGGCATCAAATGCGGTTAGGCGATTGACCGCAAGCAATTTTGGAATTGTTATTGAAGCTTGCACTAGAGATAGGTAATTAAGACATTTTAAAACATTAACTCTTTCATACGGTTTCTTTCTGTAGATACCCACCATCCCTTTATTCAAATTTGCTTGGCAAGCAAAATTTAGACGGCATTAAATCTATACAGTGGGGTATAACACACGAGTCCACTGCTATAAGGGAGTGTGAAAGAGAAGAGCAGAAACAAGTCATGTCCACAGGTTTGTGGCTACATGAAAGCGGTTTTCTGGGCGCTTCACCCGATGGCTTTGTAGATGGGGAAGACATCATAGAAATAAAATGCCCATACAGCCACCGAAATTCATCAGCTGAAGACATATTAAAGGATAAAAAATACTGTTTAGATGAGAATGGACAATTGAAAAACATCGCTATTTTCATCAAATACAGGGAATTTTGCATATAACGAAAAAATCAAACTGTTATTTAGTAATTTGGACTCCGAAAGTTTACCTACAAATAATGGTAAAAAGATCCAGATTGGTCATCAAATTTAATAGTATTAAATAATTTTTATACAAATCGTTTTATTGATAAGCTTTTGTCGTAATTAAATGTTTATTGGTCTATATCTGCATTTTCTTTGAAATATTGTTCAGACTCTTTAACACAGCGTATTGTAAATTTACAATAGCAGCACAAGTTTGAACAACTACACTAGCATGTTCCGCATATTAGGCATTACAAAATCTAATATTTTAAAAATTTTTAAACGACTTATTACTCGTTCCACATGAATTCTGGCTCTTGCAATTTTTCTTGTAACTAGGGCTTCTTCAACTGTCAATTGATAATTGTGTAAGAATGGTGGTACATTTACTACGACCCCCAAACTCAGTGCACATGTCTTTAATTAAAAAGCCCTTATCGGCTAATATCAAATCACCTGCACTTAAAAGCATGTAACAATCCACTTTCTTTTGTAATCATTTTATCTGATGTAGATCCTGGAAATAGTTCACTCACATATGTAATTGTTGCATTAGGTAAAATACCAATAAGAACTTTAAAAGTATGTCTTTGTTTGTAGTGTGAAAACACCATCTTTTTCAATTTTAGGGATGATGGAATGGCAACCTCTATTTCGGTACAGTCGAGTACAATTTTTACAATTTGGAAAAATACCGAAAACATTGAGGTGCCATTATTGAGTTTTTTTCCTTACTAGGAATATTTTTTCATCATGCCTTTAAATAATATTTCATGTAACGCATATATATAGGTAATTACAATATTTTTGTAATCGTTGTGTCACTAACTTTAAAGCGATATGCTAAATCAAAAAGTGGAGATTTAACCGTAGTTTTATAAGTGTACAAAAAGTTGGTCCAGATGGCTTAAAATTTCTACTTTCCAGCCGCAGTAATAATTCAGATTAAATCTTAATAACAACTCAGATAACATTAACACATGAGCAGTGCTGGGTAATCCTGTATATTTAAACATTAACGTATCGTCACTACTAATGTCTTCAAATCCAAATCGTTTTTTGCCCATTTCTAGTTGCTTCTTAAGTTATCTTGTTTTCTTCACGTAGAAAAATATATTTCAGCTGAATCCAAAGCTGGAGATGGTACAGCAGAAGTTGACGGAGTCGACTGTACAGTATCGGAGATTTCTACTTGAAGTGGTATAGTACTTATTATTACATTCTGATGCTTGCATCTGATATTTCTTTAGCCTTACGTTTTCTTTTAGGATGTTCGACATCGGGAACTGTCCATATTCCTTTCTTATTCCATGGAAAAATGGTTGGGCCTAAACTTTTGTCTGCATTAACAAAGTGGCAACTGCACAATCGGTCTTCCCAGTGGGGTCCCTATCAGCTCTTCTGCAATACATCAATTTAATTTTAAAGACACCATTTAATATTGTAAAACTAAGATAAAAAATGTACATTAAGTCTTCACAAAAATATTGCTTATCATACAAATTTTAATTCCACTTACCTACACATTTTCTTCCACAGATTAAACGCCGTTACATTAGCTGGAAAGCGAAAAAACTGCAAGTTTCATGTCTGGAAACGTGTGAACACTCAGGACAAAAGCAAATGGCATATTTGTTGATTGTATTTCACTATGATTTCACTTATATAATTCAATTTGTGAAGTTGTGTTACTTATAAGCTGTTTGTCTGTTAACCATATTGTGACGTCAGACTTCTGCGGTCCATAAGTAAGGGATTGTATTAGTGAATCAGGGGTGCGTTCAGAAAGATTGGGATAAGGTTTGGGCCTTTTATATTCGGATAAATTTGTGTTGAATCCTGGTTTATCTAATTGACAGTTTGTTTTCGAACGTTTCTGTGGAAGACGATGTTGGCAGAATCTGAGTTAGAGATTTTCTTTTGTCACTTTCTGTCATATGGTGCGGTGCAACACTACATAACCTCAAATTGCGGTTGGCGGGACAAGGTTGGTGGTTTGTTTTGGAGATTATTTTAATAAATAGCAACATGGAAATGGAAACAGTCAGTCCAGAAACGTTTTGCGTTGTGTTAAACGAAGATGGCAATCCTTTTATTCAGGATTCACACTTGCTGTTGCAACATAAACAAAGTGATTAACCACATTTTTAGTCGATTTAAAATTTGTAGTGTATTGTTTTAGGTGGAACCTTGCATTTTGTAAATGCAAGTGAAGATTTTAAAAAATGTTCTCCATTGACGAATGGGACATCTCTCATAAAAACATATCAGAATCATCATCGACCTCAAGTAGTTTTGCAAGTTCCTCTTCCTATACTCGTATTTCGTCTGTGAAACGAATGAAGTGGTCTCGAAGTGCAATCTTAAAATTGATAGAGTTGCGACAAAAATATGATGAACAGTTTCAATCAACAACAAAAAAATGATAGTGTGTGGCAGCAACTGGCTACTGACATGCAGCAACAAGATTTTGAAGTCACCCCAGTTCAGTGCCAAGACAAATGGAAATACCTGAAGTGCAATTACAATGCAAAGAAAGATAATATGTCTTCCAGATGTACTGGGGAGAAAACTATACGATTTGAATTTTTTTCTGAAATGGATGAGTTTTTGGGGAAGAAGCACAATGTTCAACCGGTGGCGCTAGCATCATCTATAAAGGGAGATACCAGTAAGTATATCTGTTCTAACACAAATGTATAATATTAAACAACTTTTAAAACATTGCAGTCCCTGTTGTGGCAGATATTTCTGGTGCTGCTGATGAACATGATGAACCAGCAGCAGCATTCGGTGAAACACCTAAAAGAAATTAAAAAGTAATGTTGTAGCTAACATTAAGAACAAACAGAAAAGACAGCTTTAACATGTATTTCCAAGACATGAAGGAACGTGCAGAGAACAGAGAATCAAATCGAGATCGAAGGCACCAAGAAACAATAGAAGTAAAAATAGAGCTCTAGAGGTGTTCGGGCAAAAATGGATGCATTACTAGATAGGTTATGCCCTAAGAATGAAGACCCAAAGAAAAAATTAGAATAGTTTTTTTACCAACGTCTACAGAATACATAGTTACATTTATATGCTATATATTTTTGTTTTGTTTGTTCACATAATAAAAATTATAAATTTCTATTTCTAAATAACAATCTACATATGTCTTCTCGTCGCATTCGTCCTTCTTCTCCTCCCATTGCCATATTTCCCACATTGTCTTCCTCTTCATTGTGCATTACATTTTCCATTCCATCATTAATATAATCTTCAATTAGTAAATCAGCCTGACTTAAACAAATGTTATGCAACACACACGTTGCCAAAATCGTTGCAGGAATTAAATCATGTCTAGTCATATCTAGAAATTTTAATCTACGGAATCGCCCAAATAACAAAGCGAATGACCTTTCAACTGTTTGACGCGTTCGAGCTAACACTAAATTAAAATGACGGTTGGCTTGTGTAAGGTTACCACGATTTATGTAAGGTGGGATGCACCAGGTAAGAACAGGATACGCCTTGTCCCCAATAATATATTCATTATTAGGAAAGTAATGAGCAATGTTATTTCTAATTTCAAAATAAATATCAGAATTCCGAAATATTCGTGTGTCACTCACTGAACCTGGAAACCCAACAAATACATCTGTAAATTTCAAATTGCTATCACATATGCCCTGTAAAGTCATTGCATAATTGCATTTTGTGTAACATAGGATTGTGGGTCTTCAGGTGGGGCCTTAATTGGAATGAAAGTTCCATCAATGGCTCCCACAACATTATTTAAACCTGCCATTCTGGCAAATTTCTGTTTCACATTTTCTAATTCTTGTTCTCTAGGCCATTTTATAATTCTTGGTGCTAATCTGTTAAGAGCTCTAATAATTCGCAAAAACATGCATGAAGTGAGGATTTTCCTAGATCAAACTTTTCTGTTACTGATCTGAAAATAATTTGTAATTATTTTAAGAGATAGGTGCATACTTCATGTTTGTACCTACCTATATGAATCTGGCGTTGCAAGTAACCAAATTACAGCCAATACTTGTTTTTCTATATTGATTGTGGGTCGTCCTGTTTCAGCTTGCCTCTGCAATTCAGGTCCTATGACTCTTAATAACTCTTCGTAAGCATCAATTGTCATCCTGAAATGTTGTTGAAATTGTTGTTGCGTATAACCCGGCACTGTTACTTCAACATAATTTTCAATACGTTGTACTTTGTCTTTTTTCTTCCTTTTAGCCATCACAATAAACAATGTCTCTTCGTCACTGCTACTGATATCTTCTTCGCTTTCAGAAAAGAAATAGGTATCTCCAGTGAAATTTCAGCTGCTAATAAGGTACTTTGCATAACCATAATATGTTCAAAGTCATTCATATTTCAAGTTCCAAACTGCACTTTTAAATCGTAAACAATTACCACAGCAATATACTATTATTACAATTTGACAGATGATATCAACGGACAGCCTGTGCGCATGCGAGGTGTTTTTCGCCAGCATAAGAGAGTACGGCGTTTTTGGAAAACTCAGAGTGTTTAACTGTCATGATACTGAACGATTATACTCGAGGATTATCGTTACCTTTAGCTGTTTATGAACGCATTAGTATATACATCCGTTTATATTTCATTACACGGGTGATGCTTTCTGAACGCACTCCTGTATTTTTATCAACGGTTTCTTAAAATTTTTGATTATTATTCGGTATGAGTGCTAATCATTATTGTTCCGTGCCTCAATGTAAATCTTGGGCGAAGAAAAATTCAGATTTAAGTTTCTATCTTTTCCTAAAGCAGGGAAATATAAAACACTTACAGAAAATAAACTTGGAACAAAGGAATTCGTAGATGTAAAGAAAACTATGGATAAAAAATTTAAAAATTAGGAAAATGGTAACAAAATTTATGAAGGTGTGTTCACTACATTTTACAGAAAGTGATTATTTTAAACGAGGTGGGGCGTTATATAAATTTTTAACTGTTTTAAGGTTACTTTATTTTACACTTTAGGAGTTGGTTCTAAAATTAAAAAGAAAATTGAAGCCCACAGCTATTCCTACTCAAAACTTACCAGTAATAAAATATGAGTTATCATCAACACAGGCTGGTCCTTCATCTAGAATGAAGCGACAAGAAAATCGGTCTCAAAAAAAGAAGCACATAACTGAAAACCACTCAAAAACTGTGCCTAACGACTTTCTTAGTCACACCGAAGAAGATTTTCAGGCAGCAGAAACTTTATTAAAAATATTTGATCATTCCAATAATCCACAATCACAGGAGGTACGATACAGAGACAGTGAAATTCAAGTGAATATGTCCAAAATAGAAACGATAGCTGGAATTTTAAAAACTAATCGTAATTTACAAAGTTTCACAGGGATCAATTCTTTTGCACTACTAGAGTGCCTACAACAAGCTGTAGTAAGTGTGCATACAGATAAACGAGCTCATCTATTGTCAATTCGTGATAGAATACTTTGACTTTTACAAAACTAAAATTGGATCTTTCATACATAACACTCGGTACCTTATTTGGAATTTCACAAAGTTTAGCTAAATCTTATTTTATTGAAACAATTCCAATTTTAAGTAAAATATTAAAAATTGCGATACCATTTCCAGAAATGTCTGAAATCAAACGGAATATGCCATCTTGTTTTAGCGGCTTCGAAGATGTCAGAATTGTTTTAGACTGCACAGAAATTAATATCCAGCAACCTAAATGCCTTTGCTGTCGCATTCGTTTCTATTCCCAATATAAATCTAATTATACAATTAAATTGATGACTGGCGTTTCACAAGGGGTTTAATAACTTTCATTAGCCAACCATATGGTGGAAGAGCTTCCGATAAATGTATTTTCGAGCAAAGCAACATTATTACTAAATTGACTCCTGGTAAAGATCAAGTTATGGTAGACAAAGGCTTTGCGATAGATGACATTTGCTCGAAATATAACATCAAATTAGTTCGGCCTCCATTCTTGAAGCGAAATGCACAACTGTCGATTGAAGAAGCACAGTTAAACACTAAAATTGCTTCTGCAAGAATTCATATTGAAAGAAGTAATCAGCGTTTAAAAATTTTAAGCGGCAAGTTACAATGGTCATTAGTACCACATGCTCATAATATTTTTATTATTATATCTGGTCTTACCAATCTTTCAAATCCAATTCTTGAAAAGATAAATTTATTTCTAATTAAATCAGTTTTGTTAGTAATTATTATTTTTCTAAATAAATAAATCGCAATAATTTATATTACATGTTGGTCACATTTGTTACACGTTCGCAACACAGTGTATGAATCATATGCTTAAAAAGTTAAATTTTATTTTCTGTAACATTGATTTAGAAAATTCGTAATCAAAATCGACTTCTATTATTTTAAATGATTGATCAAAAGATGCATATAAAACGAGAAAACATTTATTTAAGTTTAGAGTGGTTAGTCCACATTGATTTGGCCATAATATTGGTGACTCTTCTTCAGGAAGTAATTGTTGTCCTCCTCTCTTAGATATTTTATATTCGGTAAAATTTCTAGGATGCCCTTTTTCGAACTTACACCAAAATAATTTTTAATAAGTTAATCAAAATAAGTTTGCAATAAAAACCGAATGTGAAACTTGTATGTTGTAATATTATTAAAAATTGAAAATTAAGAGGAGAAATTTGAAATAGTACCTTCAAATATACATTTTATTTCTAATAACGCCACAGGTTTTTCATCCTCCATAATTATACCATCGGGAGAGTACCCAATCCATCTATTTGAATTTGGTATAATTATACCACATTCTACCACCGTAAAACCTAAAACGTTATTGTTAACTTTGATGTCAAATTTAAAAATTTTAGAATTTTACCTGTAAGAAGTTGAAAAGCCCTCCTCGCGCAATTCTCATATTTTTGCCCATGTTTCATAGCCTTGTTTACAAAACTTTTTGGCCAAAAATACTTTTTGGATTTCATGTCCCAATTTCCCTTAGAATACGTAAAGATTTCATAACACCTTGACCCCGTTATTCTGTATCGCCTTAAATTATGCCATTCAGCACTATTTTGTCTAATTGATGCAGAATGTTCCGTGTCTTCATTGAAAAGTACTTTCACTAAGTTAGCGCAGCACTGTAGTTGGTCGATTTCTGTACCACACACTTTCATCATTACGATTGACTGTGCGCTATGATTGAGAATATTCTTCACAAAACAATCTTGTACAATATCTTGGTTCTCTATCGTGTTGCAAATTGATCTTCCAGTTCTGAAATACAGTAAAATGTACCTATTATATATAAGAGTAGCATTTGTTTTTCAAATACCTGTGTAAGCTAAGAGCAGACTCTGGTAAAGACGTACAGAATAAATTTAGTATAAAATTCTCCTCACTCTCGGTCAAATCAGAAGTTTCAATTATTTTATCTTTGAAACAAGGCATTTTTTCCACAGACACGGGCTTATATTTTTCTTGTGTACTAGATTTGTGGGTAGACCATACACATTTGAGGTCCGTAGCTGAGATAACAAAGAGTTTTTGCACCTCATAATTTTACCTAACGTTAACCTTATAGGGAGCATGCGCTTTGTAAAGAAACCGTAAACTTAATTTTCATCGTTAAACAAGTTTTTGCACCTCTTGTTGGAAAGTCGTAAATGTTATCGTTATTTGTTGTGCGCGCATGTCAACAGTGAATTAAATTTCTAGATTGTGAGGTTAGAAATAATTGTAGTAGGTACCTACATTAGATAACAGAATAACGCCAACAATAAACATATTTGGCATAGAAAAACAACTGATTGTGGTTTGTAAACAAGTTTTTTATGGTTGCATTTGCTATAATTAAAATTGTAGTTAATGGAGGAAATAATCAATATTATAATACAAAGGCGAAGAAATGGGGAAGAAATTGATCATAATGTAGTACATGGGTTAGTGCTACATAATATTTTTCAACCCCATATCCGAAACATTAGGGTACAATTTGATCTGAATAGCCTTGATGACAAAACTGTCAAACAATTATTTCGTTTCCTAAGAGCAGATATGATTCGCCTTGTATTACTTCTGCGAATACCATTACAAATTAGAACACAATCGAGATATCATGCCCCAGGTATGTATAAAAACAATTTATATGTTTACAATAACTTTTATATTTTTAGGTCTTGAAGCTTTATGCATTTTTCTTAGAAGATTAGCGTACCCTAACCGATTATGTGAATTGGAGTTGCTTTTTAATAGAGGAAGCAGTGCCCTATCTGAAATTGCAAATTTTGTTAGTGGACACATTAATGAGCATTTCTCCCACTTACTGCAAAATTTAAATGCTCTACAATGGTTGAATAGGAATAAACTAGATTTTTATTCCCAAGTAAATGAACAGTATCTAGCATAGCATAGAAATTATTATTGTATTCATAGGCAGTCACTGCAAGAGGGGGAGCGGTTCCTAATTGCTGGGCATTTGTAGATGGTACCACCAGAGCTATATGTAGACCTACTCTGTCACCAAGAAGAGTACTATTCTTGGTCACAAACGTGTACACTGTATTAAGTATCGAATCAGTAGTTACACCCGATGGACTGATAGTAAGTCTTCTTGGTGCATATCGAGGAAGACGTCACGATGCTTTTATCTTTCGTGAGAGTGGATTATATGAGCAATTAGAAGAGAAAGTTGTATTTGGTGCTGATAGTTACGTTATTTATGGGGATCAAGCATATGGAATTAGAAGATTATTACTGTGTCTTTACCCAGGTAGAGGTTTGAATGCAGCTCAACAGAATTTTAATCGCACAATGAGTACAGTTCGCCTGGGCTGTGGAATGGGGTTTCCAGAAAATTGTAGAAGAATTTGCTTTTGTAGATTTAAAAAAATCAAAAATTGCAATTGCAAGAAATTAAAATGTACTATATAAGTGCTGCTATTTTAACAAACTGCCACACATGCTTATATGGTAGTGAAACTGCACAATATTTTAATATTGAACCAATCGGTTTAGATTTATATTTGAATTAATAAAGAAAATAGTAAAGTTCTGTTTTTATTGCGTTTTATTTATTAGGTAATTAATAATATTCGTTTGATTTTCCACAATTCTTGTCAAATCTTTTCTGTGCTGCTTTTCCATTCGCAAGACTTCCTCCAATATCTGCATACCATGCTTTCAATATTGGATTCCATTTCAAACTTATGCTCTTCCAAATCTAATTTTCTTTAAACTTTAACTTTTCCTCCTCAATAGCAAGTTTGCGTTCTTTTCAAAATGAATATTCTTTTTCTTTCAATTCCGCTTGACGTTTGTCGTATTGTTGTAAGTACAAAGGCCTTCT
>JALBCR010000549.1:0-145427 GCA_030710515.1 Abscondita cerata | reverse complement strand
GGTTTATGACCAGTTCTCAACATCTGTTTAATAAATTGCATATGATTTTCAAAATCAAATGCAGAAAAGTTATTTAAATTTCCAAACCTAATTACATCATTGGTTAAATGTAAAAGACTATGTACATTATGAGACACAAAGTCAACTGAATAAACCTTTATTGCCGTTTTAACGAAACATCTAAGTAATTCATTTGCATAAGAAATCATGTTTGGAATAAGTAAAAATACATCTTTACAAAGAACAGTGATTGCTACTGAAAGTGTTAAAAATGATTATAAATCAGAGGATCAAGAATTGTTTAAAAATGACTGGACCTACATATAAAAGAAGTAATTTTAGTTCAGTAGCTTTATACCTTTTACAGTCTTGCAGGGATCTAGTTTTCCGTCCAAACTCTAAAGGAACATATTCTCTGATCATAGACAAATGTTCTGATGCTTTTGTACTTCAAAATATGGCAATTTAAAGGGTTGTTTTCCAAATACCCAGCCAAATTTTTATGAGTTAGCATTCTTTTCATAACGCCTAAACAAATAATATGCATGTAATCTAAAACTACATCATCAACCAAATTAAAATTCGGCAATTCTGTTAAAATGCTAATTCCATTATGATAATCTTCATCTGATTGCTGTCTAAAGGATTGATCAGTTCGTTTTGTAGATTATCAATTTCGGGGAAACACAATACATTTTCTACCAAGGTTCCTTCACTTGTACATTTGGTACATGAATGATATCCCATGTGCCCTTTTACAGATAAACAATATGATTTTGCTGGAGTATCACATACAAGCATTTGAATTTTAAAGCCATACTTTTTATTATCAATAAAAAACCATTTTGATTTAGCTCGATTGCTTCATTAACAAAATATTTTAAATACTCATTTGCAAACTTGGGTTTTCATTACCATAATAAACAGCTACCATACTAACTACCTTATTTAGATCATGTAGCTTTAATTTAATTAAAATTGGCCATAAACAGTTTGATGTGCTGTTGCTTATTGGTAAACCATCTATATTAACAGCTACTTCAATTATATCAACATTATCGGAGATCCTGTATTTATATTGTTTCAGTAACTTTTTTATAGTGTCAGCAATTCCAAAATAATAAAATAATCCAAGCATTATTTCTGTAACAACTATTTTGCAAGGAGTACTTAAAAGAGTTCTAGAATCGTTTGGCAAATTATGAAACTCAGAAATGTCAGTACTACTTTTTTAAATCTGTAGAAGTTTGTTTAAATTACTTTGGCAAATGTTACCTTCAACAGCCCAATTAGTAATCTTTGATTGCATGTTCAAAAGCACAATTCTATTACTAACAGCAAGGGAGTCAATTAAAATCTTATCATTCATTACTAAACTATTTTTCAAATCTACATTACCATCGCAACTATTAAAACAATTAAAATCATCATCATCGAAACCCAACTGGCAATTGGTATTAGTCCCCGATGTACTCGGTGATTGACCCGATCGACGAGATAAATGCAAATTATCATATAAATTTTTTTTGGTAACTCATGCTTCCTATCCACATTACGTGGTAAAATAATCTTCTCACGATGAGCAGAAGAATTAATTAACAGCATTGATTCATTGGTTGATTCTAATACCCTCTTATAGAAGTATCTGTTTGCAGTTTTTGCCTTAGGCATATTGGCAATATACAAAATATTATCTAAAAAATGTACAAATAGCAGTATTAATAATAACGGGGAAATGAGAATTTAGGTTATGTAACAACACAGAACGCAAAATGATTAATTCGTGTAAAAATTAAAACTTACCTTGTTTAGAGATCGTAAATTTCATAAACTTAAGCACTGACTAAAGCACAAACCAACCAAATTCACATTAAAATTAAATTGTTGCTTCTCAACCAACTTAATTCACCAACAGAATTTAACTCGAATTCTCGAATGCACAATCGGATGCGATCGCAATTTTACCGACGTGTAAACGCGCAAAAATTGAAACCGATTGAAACAAAATGTTAGCATTGCCACATCGGCATTACTTTAGTTTATATAAAAACATCGAATTTTAATAATTGTAGTTTGTTTCTTTTTTATTTTCACTATTCTTATTCATTTTGTTCAAAATATATGTTTAACAAAGTTTTCACAAAAACATTAACAAATATTTTATGAACATTATAAATTAATATTATTGAAACGTTTATAAATATTGTGGAAATATTATATAAATGTTACTTGATTAATTAAATTTGAATATTAACATTTAATATTTATTTAGTATTATATAAATATTACTAATATTTTTTAATATTCTAAACCATTTTGAATATTTATTAAATATTCAATGTTACTTGGGATTGTTAGAATTAAAAATTTTTAATGCCAAGTTGACGTTTTGTCTCTCAATGGGAGTTGGATATAATGCTTTAAGACTTAAACCGAATCCATACTTTATTAGACTGTTTTTCAAGTGAATGCATCTCTTTCAAAGCACTGAAAGATGCTGTTAATAGTAACGTATGGTCTGAAAAATCAGGACAAAACAATTCTTGGTTTTTCTCATTGATCCATTTATTTCTAAGGCATTTAAGAATATGAACGCTATCAAACCAACAAAAAAATGGTCGAATGCTGTCGTATGGATGAGGATATATATTTTTAAGTTCAGGAGGATTCGAAAATAACGACAAGCATTTTCTGTTTATCGAGTGATTATCTGTTACAAGTCCCATCACTTCGAATCCGATATTTTCTAAACCTTTAATAATATTAACGACAAATGGATGTAAAGTTATTGCATCTATTTTTTTTACTGGTAAAATGTGGACTACATCTTTATATGAAGATTTCAAGCTGTTAATCATAAATACAAATGCACTTGAAGCATTTTCTACACCATTAAAAGCAGCTCCAACAATTTCACCGCCTTTATAGTCTAAGTCAGGTTTTAAATGCACTTCATCCATAAGCAAAATAACGGATTTATCTTGTGAACTTAAGAGACTACACTTTGAAGTGATATATCGCAAAAAAGTGTTTTGTTCCACAACAGGATTAGTTGCCAAGTTATTTGTATAAGATTTGATACTAGAACGACAAGGAAATCGTAAATAATTGGAACTTCTCAAAAAATTATAAGCATGGGGGGAAATTGAATGAAGCAAACTACAAAAAACTAGAAAATCTGCTGAATATCGTGTTTGAGTGTTACACACGTTTAAAAATGAAATTTGTTGTTTTAATAACATAATAGTGCTTTCATAATTAGGTAAATGTTCACTTAATAAATCCAAGTGAGTCTGTATAGATAAAATCAATGGAGCAACTACATTTTTCTTGTCAAAATCGCTACTGAAAAATTGTTTGTGGCAATTTTCAACTAAATTATCTATTTGATTTATATTATTTACTTTCTCTGAAATTTTTCTCCACAGATAAACTTTAACTGTACATTAGTGTCATAAACCAAAACATTTAAATCTCTGGTTATTGTTACAGAGCAGATTACAACAGGATGAGGCTCAACTTTAAGCAGAATTAAAGAAATACTCAACTCTTGTACAAATAATGTCCAACCCTTTTTGATATCACGATTTTTCAATTTTATCGTTTGTAGGTTGTCCGATGGTTTCGCGCCGTAAAAACTTAAACACTTTTTATAAATGGAAATTATATTTTAAAATAATTCGCGTAAATATCATAAAGAACGTAACATAAAGTAAATTACATAAATCGACTAACCCTCTAAAGATCTAATGGCCAATGCCTTTCCCCTATGCTAACTTCCTGACCACCACTACCAACTTAAAATAAAGGCGGTAAAAGATTACATTTAAATTCAAAAATTTTTGGGACTACAGCTCGTCCAACCTGACTGGCGATTGCCCCCAATCGAACTTATATTTAACAACTTATAACTAAATGAAATACATGTTTTTTTTTTTTTACAACCACAATCGCATATTTGAGGATTCTATAGTACCCTCATATGGAATTTGGGTTAACTGATGCCCCTCTACATCTTTGACGACGTAACGGTCATTAGGTAAAACAGCATCCACCACATAAGGACCCTTAAATTTTGGGAGTAATTTCTTATTTGTTCCCGGCGTAACTACCGTGTTGGTTATCATTACCAAATCACCTACTTTATACACATGAGGAGTTTTGTGGGTTTTATTAAAATAGGTTTCGTTATATTTTTGCACATTTTTAATTCTTTCAGCTGCTTCCTCACGTACTTTCTCTAAATTTACTTCTTCATTATCTAATTGTTCATTAAAAAAATCTAATAAATTGTCATCTACTCTGCCTCTTTGTTCTCTGCCGAATAATAATTTAGATGGTGTTGTGCCCGTTGATCGACATACTGTATTATTTAACGCAAATTCAATCAAAAATAAAATTTTATTCCAATCCCCCCCTTCACTATTAAGTTTTGCTAACATGGGAGTAAGAGTTCGATTCATTCTCTCCACTTGACCGTTTGCCCTAGGCATACCGGTTGCAACTAAAATATGTTTTACACCCTGGGAATTCATGAATTCTTTAAAAATACTCGAACTAAAGGCGCTTCCCCTATCTGAAATTAATTGAATTGGTTTACTATAAGACTGAAAATAATCTTTCAAATGATTTATAACTTCTTTTGTATTGGTGGTTCTGCAAGAATATAATCTTGTAAATTTAGTAAATCCGTCTATAACTAAAAATATATACCGATCTAAATTTCGGCATTTCTCTAAAGGACCAAAATGGTCTACATGCAACGTATTGAACGGACAACTACCCTTAGGTATACTATGTAGCACACCCTCTGCCTTTCCTGAATTAGGTGTAAATATGATGCATGGAATACAATGATCAATGTATTCTTTAACCGTAGATCTTAACTTAGGAAACCAATAATTGCGTTCAATTGTCGAGCATGTTTTATCCACGCCGCAATGACCTAACTCATCATGTGCTATGTGGATTACTTTGGCTACCATGGCAGCCGGCACATAAAATAATAAACTACCGTTCTTGGTCTTTCTATAAACTAAACCGTTAACTAATTCAAAACGCGGAAGTTGCCTATTTTCTAGCTGCTCCCTAATCTCTACTATAATCGGATCCGTCTCTTGCTTCAGCGCTAAAATTTTTTCAAATGAATGGGTTTCTAGCATTAATATATTCTGGTTTCTGCTCAGTGCATCTACATGTCTCATTCGAGTGTTTGGTCGATGCTCAATTTGATAATCATAATTTTCTAAAAACAGCGTCCAACGCATAATACGCGGATTGATGTCTTTTTTACTTAACGTTAAACGAAAACTGTCGCAATCAGTAATAATCTTAAAATGGATTCCATACAAATAAGTATGAAAGCGTTTAATCGCGTAAATTATGGATAAACATTCTAATTCATAACTATGATAATGAATTTCTTGATCGGTTGTTCTCTTACTAAAGTAAAAAATTGGATGAAATTTATTATCGTTCCCTTTTTGTAAAAGTATGGCTCCATACCCTACTTTACAAGCGTCGCAATGTAATTCTGTTACCGCAGTTGGTGAATACAAACTCATAATTGGGGCGGAAACCAATATCGTTTTTAATTTGTCAAAAATTTCAAGTTCCTCCGAGCTAAATTTAAAATCTACATTCTTTCTTATTAAATTATATAACGGTGCCGCAATTAAACTAAAATCTTTTATAAATCTGCGAAAGTAAGATACTAAACCTAAAAACTATGAAGTTCCTTTTGGTTTTCGGTATAGGAAACTGTGTCACAGCTGAAATATTTGATGGATTTGGTGAAATTCCATTCTCACTAACAATGTACCCTAAATAATCTATACGTCTTTTCATAAAAGAACATTTCTGTATCTGTAATTCCAACAAATTCTGAACAAGCAATTTGAATACCTTTTTCAAAATAATTAAATTTTCTTCAAACGTTTGCGTTGCCACTAACAGGTCATCCATGTAAAACAAAACCTCCTCTGTGTCGATTAACTCTCTAAAATTGTACTGATATAACGTGTGAATACTCTGGGTGAGTTGCAATAACCAAACGGCATACGAAGAAATTCATATTGCCCCGAATGCGTAACAAATGAAAGATATTTGGTGGACTCCTGTTCTACCTTTACATGGTAAAAGGCGTCTTTTAAATCTAACCTAGAGTAATACCTTTTGTCCCTCAATCTATCTAACTGACTTTCAATTATGGGCACAGGGAAATTATCTCGTAATACAACTTTGTTAAGTGATCTAAAGTCTATGCACATACGATTTTGACCATTCTTTTTCTTTACTAATATAACTGGTGATGAATATTCAGAATTACTTCTACTAATTACTTTTCTTTCTAAAAGATCCCTAACTATTTTGTCAACTTCGCCTTTCTCATAAAATGACATGCGCTTTGGTCTGTGACAGAATGGCAAGTGTCCCGGTTTTACTGCTATCGTCATTTCATAATTAATTGTAGGAGAATCCCTCGCACCGGCTTAACATAACATTCATCAAAGACCTTTCTAACCTTTAACTGTTCTGAGGCTGCTAATGTATCTTCAATATTTAAACTAACGTCTTTGCTTTCTACTACATCATTAATTAATAAAACATCATTACTTACGAAATCTAAATTAACTTTTCCATTAGTGGCCTCAAAATGCGCAGTTTTTCCAAACGTTACTTTAAAATCTGAACTAGCCAAAAAATCTCTGCCGAGTAAGCAATCATAATCAATCACATTTTCTCCAACTACATGTAACGTAAGTGGTACATTAAATTCATGCACAGTAATAACATCCTGCATTAATCCTAAAATTTCTAAGGGTGAATTATTAATACCGAAATAGTTTTGAGTTTTTACATATGGCAACATGTGCTTCTTATTAACATAACTTACAGTTATTAAAGAAATTGGACTCCCGGTGTCTAATACTGCTTTCAACAAATGTGAATACTTCTTCATCCCAATCGTAACAGTGTAGGCGGGCTGTGGCTGCTGATAAACAATCTGCAAAATGTGTGGCTCTGGATCATTTGAGTTGACTAATAGCGTGTTCGTCGAGTGAGGTTGCTGCGCCTCTTCCTCCGTAGCTTCGGGCAATCTCTTTGCTGATGCCGTAGGTCCCCACATTCATAGCACGAGCCCCTTTCGCGCCTTGGCTTTGGACACTCAAAGTAGCGATGACTAGTAGCATTACAATTGTAACATCTAGGAGTAAACACGTTTCCATAACTAGGTACATTTGCTGATGGATTCCTGTTCTGAAAACTTCTTGGTGGAGCACTGTTTCTAATATTGGACATCCCTCGATCCGCATTTGTTAAACTGCTCATAATGTTCAACATTTCATTTAAAGAAGTAAAATTTTTCATTCTGGCCTGACTTTGGAGAACAGAGTTGTCAAATCCATCAACTATGTATTCAATTACATCTATTTCCTTTAAGTCTAAACGATTTGCTAATGTTACTTTATCATTAAAATAAATTGAAAATTTTTCATTTTTCTCCATCGTCGTGACTCCAACCTTCGCATTAATTCAATACGCGACGGACGTGTGGCAAACATGTTACAAAGTTCACTTTTAAGCTCTTGAAAGTCCATGGTTACATAATTCACTCTTGAATGATACCATGTTAAAGCCGAACCTGATAATTTTGTGACCATAATTAACTGCATAACCTTGTCAGCCACCTCATAAGTATTTTGAACTGCCTCTACTCGTGTTAACCAATTTTCAACATCTTCTGTAGAGTCTCCTGAAAAACTTGGTAACAAAGCCGCTATTTCTTGGTTCGAAAATTTGGCGCGTTCATAATTATCATTCGTTCTAATTGCTCTCACCGCTGCCGTAATAACTTCATCCATTGTAGCACTTGCTGAACTGGTTTCTTCTGCCATAATTTCAATAATAATCTTTTATAATAAAAATCTTCTAACACACGTTCGTAATGGCGGCCAAATTTCGGTTCAACCGGGAAAATTTTTTATTCTTAACCCCACACCTGAAAATTTGTAGGTTGTCCGATGGTTTCGCGCCGTAAAAACTTAAACACTTTTTATAAATGGAAATTATATTTTAAAATAATTCGCGTAAATATCATAAAGAACGTAACATAAAGTAAATTACATAAATCGACTAACCCTCTAAAGATCTAATGGCCAATGCCTTTCCCCTATGCTAACTTCCTGACCACCACTACCAACTTAAAATAAAGGCGGTAAAGATTACATTTAAATTCAAAAATTTTTGGGACTACACGTTAGTTCCTCCAAACATTGAAAATGATTAAGTTTCTGCTCCTTCTCATAAGATTCCAGGCTTGCAGCAATCACTTTGGTGAGACGTTCAGAATCTAGACGTGCTTTTTTCTGCATTGGCTCCTCTCTTCGAGGTACTTCCTTCTGTGCATTAGATGCAGATGTATTGAGGACCCGAAAAGGAACAGCACCTTAACAATTATAATTACTATGTATAACATCAATAAAGTTACCATAAAGTTTTACCTGATGCAAGTCGTGGATATTTAAGAGGAGCCCTCAAAATCTTTCCTGTTGTTTTGTCAACAAAGGTTGTGAACCGCAGAATATCCTCCTCGTGAAAATGCAATTCACACACCTACAAGTTGTAACTCGAGTTATTTTTATTAAGAGTATTCCCAGTAAACATGAATGTAAAATATACATACCATTAATATAGAGATTTGATAATATCATTTACATAATTATTTTACTTAAATAGTACATAAAATATATTTATTTTCTTACATAGTTTACAAGTAAAAATTTTATGTAAAATATACGTATAAAAAGGTTAAAAATTTAGATATTATCTGCACGCAACTATTTTACATATTTAATACATAGAAGTAAGGAAATTTTTGTGGCAACCATGTTTAACATCAGCAATCATTAGAGCAACTAGTGACAACATTGCTAAAACATTAAAACAATGCCGCTCTTTTTCTGTTAATCTGTGGTTATGTTTATTTGGAGTTACGGAATTTTTCAGTTCGTTATTTGTGATCGATTGTTCCAAAAGTGTTTGTTTTTTCTGCAAATCACATATTTATGTACTTATAGCCGATTATTGTTGAGGTTTGTATAAAATTTATTTATTTATACTTTTTATATTACTTAGATCTTTTACAGTGTGTTAATTTCTATTGTGTTAATTTTTATGGGTACTTTTTTATTCTTTGACAATTATGAATTGTAATAACCCTAAACGTATTAGATATGACTTGAGCAATGTTGGTGAGCGACAGAGAAGACGTATAATTAAGACTGAATATGATAATAGATTGGTTGATGATAAAGTTTGTACGATTGATATTAATTCAGAAGTTATTAATTTAACACCAGTAGAACAACCTAGAATTGAAGTTGATTCAACTGATAACAATATTGAAAATAGTGAATTGTTTAGTACAAATAATGTTTGTTCCGCATTCTTGCATGTGTCTCATCATACACCAAATTTTGCAGAGAGCTTGCGATCATTAATTCTGAAACATAATGTAAGTCATAGTTTTACAAATGAATTACTGATTTTACTTAAAAATAATGGTCATAATGACTTACCTAAAGATGCACGAACACTTATGCAAACCCCAACATCTACAATTGAAAAGTAGTAGAACTTGCTGGGGGTAAATATATACATTTTGGTTTAAAAACTATGCTAGAACGATCTATGAAGTTTTATAATATCACTACTAATCAAGTTCTTATTAATGTTAATTTTGATGGTTTGCCCATTTCTTCTAGTTCATCCGGTCAATTTTGGCCAATTTTAGGAGCTTTAGTTATGGATGAAACATATACAGAGCCATTTATAATTGGTATATACTATGGATTGAGTAAACCATCAAACCTAAATGATTATATAAGGCGTTTTGTTGAAGAATCAGTCTCTTTAATAAAAAATGGATTTTAATATAATAATTTGAAAATAGTTTTTAACATTAATGCAATCATATGTGATGCTCCTGCTAGAGCTTTTGTGTTAGGAATAAAATACCATTCAGGTTATTTTGGATGTGGGAAATGCTTTACAGAAGGTGACTTTATTGAAAATCGCATAACATTTCCACAATTAAATTCGATGCTTCGCACAGATGAAAATTTTAAACAGCGGACACAGGAAGAACACCATAGAGAAGACTCATTACTTGAAAACCTTAACATAGGCATGGTTTCCAAATTCCCACTGGACTATATGCATCTCGTTTGTCTTGGTGTTACTAAAAATTAATTTGTTTTTGGGTAAAAGGTAAGAAAAACCATAGATTAAATGATACTTTGGTAAAAACTTTATCTGTTACTTACCCAAATATGAAAAGATATATACCATGTGAATTTGCTAGAACACCAAGAAGTCTTCTGGAAGTTGAAAGATGGAAAGCCACTGAATTCCGACTTTTTCTTTTATACACAGGTCCAGTCTTAATGTTTAAAGTTTTACCCAAAAATCAGTACTACCATTTTTAAGTTTGAGTGTTGCTATTCGCATATTCTCGAGCAAGAAATTGTTACACGATTATATGCAATACAGTCATAGTTTACTTCGGTATTTTGTTGAGAAAGTCAGTTCACTATATGGAGCCCAATACATAAGCTATAATTTTCATAATTTAATTCATTTGATTGATGATGTACAAACATTTGGAGTACTTGATAATTTTAGTTCATTTAAGTTTGAAAATTATATGTTCCAAATCAAGAAACGTATTAAAAATAGTAGAAATCCTTTACAACAAGTATATAATAGAGTTATGGAAAATTTTAAATTGGAAGTGAGCAAAGAGGAAGTTGAATACCCTGTAATTGAAACTAAAAACGATGAAATTACATTAATTACATTTAAAGAATTCACTATTACCTCTAAAGAACCAAACAATTGTTGTATACTTAACAATGACGATACTGGTTTAATACAGAGAATATTTAAAGAAGATGGAGTTGTATTCTTGGATATTTACATATTTCAGGAGGTAGAAGATTTTTTACAAAACCTTGCAGCTCAAAAATGTTAAATATTTATCTTGTAAATACAAAAACACTTTGAAAAGGAAGGTACCTTTAAACTATATAAAGTGTAAAATGGTGATGTTGAAATTAAATGAAATTAATAATGTTATTCTACCGTTAAACCATCACTCATAAATGTACAATTTTTAATTTTATTAATTTTAATTGAATAGTAATTGATTAATTTTTAATTGAATTGAATTGTCAGAATGTCACAACCATATGCAGTGGTTTGTTTCATTGATGAGAAGGAATCTTTTTCCGAAATTCCTACCATTTGGTTAGCTGAATCCAAACAAGAATGCTTTTGGCCAAGTCACCTGAAGAACGCAACCCAATTAATGAATAAATACGTGTATCCAACGTCTCTCTGGACACGCCACAACGTTCGTGTGGAAGGATATTATCGTAAGTGTTTTCTATTTAATATTGTTTACATTTGTTGATTTCAAATAGTTTTATGTTGATGTTATTGAACAACCTCACATGTACAAATTTAAGTTATTAATTAGTTTCCACCACCATTGTATATTATTTTATATTTCAGAAACTTTGGAAAAAGCTAGAAAAGTAGCCGAGTCACAAGACTACACCAGTACCGAAGATGAACTTTTAACTAGAACTAGACCAAATCCAAAAAAAAAATTATTTATGAAGGGACATCTTCAGATACTGGTGAGTTGTCTTACAGTTTTTTTTAAATGCTATTTGTTTTGTAACGCTTATGAATATAATAAACTGTAAAATTGTAGGCACTTAAAATTGTATAAAATTATTTAAAATTAATAAATGTATGCCTAGAACACCTAGCTGCATATATTATATATTTGTTGCATAGTTTAATTCACATACAGGTAATTTATATTATTATTTTTTCAGAAAGCGATAAAATGACACCGCCACCTACTCCTAGATGTATTTCATCTAGGAAAGAAAACAAATTGCATGAAGCTTTGCAACACGAAATAATACTTTTGAATCCGGTTCAAATTGATAACACTGTCCGTACCGAAGATGACAATGATGTACAAAACCTCAACTTTAATTCTGAGGAAACTATTGCAGCAGGTACGAAAATAATAAATTTAATTTTATTCATAATTACTCCTATACTTTAGGGATATGATTGTAGGATAACTTTTTTATATTTTAGAGAAAGTTTATAAATTACAGATTGAAAACAATATGCTTTTAAAAGCTGTAATGAGCAAATTACAGCAAATTGAAATTCCAACATCACAAAGTAAAATCTCTGCAGAGATATTATTGGATTTAGAAAAACAATTTCCTATTTTAAACTTATATGATTTAGCAGCATTTGAGCAACGACTCACAGAAAACACAGATTTCAAGGATATTTTTGTAATTATATAAAATCAAAATTACGTATTTTAATTTAACAGCAATGTTTTAGTACAAATTTTGAAAGGCATCGGCGGTAATTCAGGAAAAGAATTTATTCATCGTTGTTTAAAAGCAGTATACAGCAATGAGTTAGCTGTCGGATGTTCCTGGTTAGGATTACGGGAAATCACAAAATAGCATCTACACAGTCTATACACTGGATCAAAGGTATGTTTTATTGTGTAGTTTTAAAAGATTATGTTTTTGAGAAATCTCTGTTGTAGCTACAATTAAAGAAACATTTGTTACTACTACCGACAAAGAATTTGAAAAAATAGTCAGCGAGTGGTTTCGTTTGGCAAAATTACGATTAAAACCGCACAATAAACAATTGTGAAAAATGTAAGTTTCGTTTTTTCTTTTGTATAATAAAACTTCAAATATACACATTGTTTTTTTACATGTTTGTTTATATTCAAGTATTGAAGATTGCGTTTTGTGTGAATAGCAAACAACAATTTAATATTTGTGATATACCTATATGAGGTAAATAGAGTGTTATTGACGGCAATGGTCTTATAGCCAAAGTGTTTACTTTTTCGAATGTTTTTTTCTATCTGCCTATTTACGTTTTTTTCTAATTCTAATACATAACCAAAAACAAACAAAAAAACGGCGACTTCGCAATTTTATAAAACGGTGTACAAAGTCTAAAATTAGTTTACTTAAAAACATTTTGGAAATGGGCTATTTAGATCGTAAAATGTAAGAATTCCGATTTCAGATTAGCGCATTTATTCGACTAAGACGTACGAGATATACTTTGGTCTTTATTACACATATTGTATTAACGAAGACAAAAGATATACAGAATGTTTGTTAGCGCTGCGGGAGGTGAACTAACACATACATTCTGTATATCTTTTGTCTTCGTTATACAATATGTGTAACAAAGACCAAAGTATATCTCGTACGTCTTAGTCGAATCAATGCGCTAATCTGAAAACGGAATTCTTACATTTTACGATCTATATATCTGTCAGTTACACACATAGGTTATATGTATAGTATACAGATATTTAACATTCTTTAATAGTGCATATATATGTAACATATATATATATATATATATATATATATATATATATACATACAATTCAAACTTGTATTTATATATACCTTATATATATTTCTTATTATACTACAATATACCTTATACGTAAATTATACAAGCAATTGTGCGGACATTTATCTCTATTATTTATATATTTCATTCATTAAATTTATATATAAAATATGTACAAAGTATATGTTTTTGTTTACTGGGTTATTATTCTTACCTTGGAAGAAGGAGTTGGAGTAAAAGTTTACCATTTTCTCTTGCCGTTTAATACCTTGCACCCATCGCGAAATCAAATTTTTGTCGTTTGGAAAGTTAAAAAGGCTTACTTTAGGACCACAAGGGTAATTTCCCTTACAATTTGGCGCACAACACCGAAACGGCATGATACAAAATAATAAAACAAAACTAAAACACTGGAATTGAGGTTAAAATACAAGTTTGTTACATACGCGCTCGTTGCGTTATGATTACAGGGTTATGACCAGAGAAATGATATACTACTACGTAGTTAGAAGATGCATGATTGAAGGCAAAATGTAAAAAAGGATAGAAATACTAATACTACTCAGTAGTGCGCAATATCATGATGTGCGTCACATCTCATAAACAACTCCAGACACCAAAAACAATTAAAGTAAGGTTATGTAGATATTGAAAAGAAATCAACCCATTGTAGTAATTTTACTCAGATTATTGACGAAATTTATTATAGTTAAATTACATAGTGTGATTAAAGATTTTTAAAAATAATTTTTAAATTTTTGTTTGATTTTACAGCTGTTTTCGTTATATTATTCGGTTATTAACATAATTAGTTGTTTTGAGGTTATATCTTTGCAAACCGAATAATATATTTTAAAGTTACAAAGCAACACATTTTCTTTGTTGGTGTTCGATATATACAGAAGGGATTATTCAAAACGAGTTACACTAATATATCCCACATACTTAATTATGTACAGAGTTTGACAAACGTACTAATAATTAATTCATTATATAAGAATTCAGAAACGACTAAAGACTAAATAAACAAAATTATTTCACAAACTTACTAAGGTAATAGTAATTATAAATTTACTAAAACTTAAGAAATACAAACGATTAAATAAACAGAATTACAGAAAATTTTTCTAAACTAATTTACTGATTTCGAAAAATGATTAACCGAGATAGTCTACTTCTAATTGCTTCATCTTTTTGGGATTGCTCTTTTGAAAAAAAATGAAACCGTAATTTTAAATATTTTGGCTCTTTTGAAAAAAAATGAAACCGTAATTTTAAATATTTTGTTATAATAAACATTATTAACTGTAACCTATGGTTATCAAATAAATCTTGTGTGAAACAATGTGATTGATAATCTTCATTTAAAAATACAGTATCATTAACTAATTGAAAAATTTGACTTTTTATTTTATTAAATATGTTAGATTGATGTAAAATTGATTGGTTTTCTCTTAATTTTTTTTTTCTGCAGTTTTACAAATAATAATTACATCTGTTGATGCATTAATTAAAGTACCCCACGTTTTTCTTATTTGTAATTGAGAAAAGCATTCCTCAGACAAAAGTTGTTTTTTACAAATAATGCAATGACTTTTGTCAATTATTTGTTTACAAATGAAGCCTGATACGTATGCTACTACATCTTCAACAAAAGATGATAGTTGAAATAAAGATTGCATGTAATCATGATCAGTAGGATCGGCAATAGAATTCGCTTTATCGTCCTCTATTAAACAATTTAAACCTTTTTCGGAATATGCTTTTGAAGAAACATGTAAAATCGGTATATCTAATAGATCAATTGCATTACCATATTGTGAGCCAACAATCTGTGTTTTTGTTAGTAACCTTTTATAAGAGAATTTAAATTGTAATGCAGAAGGGTTGTTATTAGCACCAGTTCGACTACGTACTGCACTAAAATATGTTTCCAAATGATCTTGGCTAAGTTTGTAAGTCATTAGGTATTTCAGTGAAGTTTTTTGTTTGAAAAATTTGTACAAATCTATAACATTCAATAAATCAATTATGAAACCAAGAAAACCAATCTTTTTGTGATTCAATAATACGCCTACCACTTTTAAAAATAAAACGTTAACATAAGAAACAATATGATTAATTTTTGATGCAAATTGGTGAAAATTTTTGTCTGAAATTGGTAAGGCGTATTTACATTTAGAGAATAAGTTTTTTGAATTTAGAATATCAAATGAGTCATTGAATATTTCACAAAATTCTGAAGTGCATTGGGAGTTTTAAACTCATTCAATTTTAAATCCTCATTACAAAATGTAATAGCAGCTGCTACACTCTTACTCAATGTCTGAGCTGCAAGTCGTACATTCATTTTTTTTCTTGAAAATGAATGTGCTGTTTAGTTAATTTATTTCCAGCGCGCAAACCTTCACTAGATTGCAAAATATGCAAGTTTTCAATAAACTTCCATTGAATAACCCCGTTCGAAGAATTGAACGCACTTGTTGAAGCAAAACAATTTCGCAAAACTTTATCATATGGGCTGCATACCAAAAAATAAAAACCTGAAAGTTTAATTAAACACTTTCATTCGAAGCAGTGAAATTAACATACCTTTTCCTTGTTAGTGGGATGTAAAAACCAGGGTTGGAATTTATTAGAATTGTATTCAAAATTAGCACCCAAAACTTTGCACATTGTAATATTCACTGCGGCTCCATCAAAAGTAATGGAGTTACACCTAGCTCCTGTTTGATTAAGCAGTTCTAATGCTTTTATTAATAAATTTGCTCGTTATTCTCCGTTCAATCCATTTAGAGTCATAATTCGTGTCTGTGCCCATCTCAACAAAGCCATAAAACTTATTCTTGTGCCATTGAATATAGTCACGAATAGACATTTCGTCCATGGTCAAATTAACAATTACCTCTGCTTTGGACGCTTTTGCTTGGATAGCAGAGAATGCTTCTGTTGTAAAGCCAGGATCACCATTGCTAACTTGATACCATCTTGAAATAGTGGAGGTATGCGGAAGAATGTTTTTAAAATATTTTCTTACATAGTTATATGCCTTAGTTGAATAAAATTGGAGAGTTATTGCAAACGTTCTGAGAGCTGGTGAATATTTTGTTTTTTTACCCTGTAGTTTTCTACTAAATAATTCGTTCAATGAATCTGTGCATTGTGACTACAAAAACACATTGAGTGATTTACAATATTATGGAATATTATCATAAATACCTGTAGCAGCTGTCCAGCATTCTCAGAAATTAAATTCTTGCCTTTCAAATGTTGTAGCAATACATTAAAATCTGAAATCTTCTTTTGTTGCCGTCTAAGCTTTTGTTGTAACGATTTCATTTTAACTTTTGCTTTAATATAACATTAACGGCAGCTTCAAAATGTCTTCTGGCCCTTTTCGGAGTTGAAAAATCTTCTAATGAAGTGATTTCACCAATAAAACGTTTTCGTTTTGGAGTCGGCGGGGTGACAACACGACAAAAGTTTAATGTTTTCTCCTGACTTTCCTCCTGAGTTACCACAATTTCATTTGAAGTAGAAGGTTCTCTGCAAACAGTCGATGTTCAAAAACAGCACAAAATTACATTAACATATATGCTTACATTGATATTAAGGTACTAGCATTAGGCAATGAACCAGCTAATAATCGTCGACGTTTTGATGTTTTCGAGAAACAACTCGAATTAAAATGCAAACCACAAACTCGTGCCTTAGCACTGATGTTCTCTTTACTCAAATTTAATATGTCTAACCACTTTTCACGTAAACTGTTATCTTTGGGAAACCTGTAAAGGTAAACGTATTTTATTTCGGGTATAAATAAATTTAAATTTGTCACTTACATGTGAAAGGATTCATTGCTACTCCAGCTTTTGCACACAACACAAAAATTACCTGCTAAAGAGTATCCTGGTGAAGGCATACACGGATCCATTGTATGTAGAACACAAAGCGTTCTTTATTTAGTCTGTGGAGATCGTAATTGTAACGTTTTGGTGATGAAGATAAACGCGACACAAAGGGTTATGTGGGGTTATGTTTTACTTTGTTTACATTTGCATCCATTTAATTTAAAGAAATTGAACATGCGCATAACTGAGTACTATTTAACTAAAAAATCCTCCCCGCTTTCCCCTTACGGCAACTTCACTTTACTCTAATGTGATTAAATGGTCAATGCATCTTCTACCTAACACGCTAGTGGGAGGTATATCATTTCTCTGTGTCATGTATTTATGATAGTTGATCATGTGATTGTGTAAGCGCATGATCCACGCAGTCTGATGCTAATGTGCACCGCGTGTGGTTCACATGTTCACATAATACTAAATACGTGTTACTACGGAGTATTATAATAATAACTTGTTAGTTAGGCTGTTCATTACTACCCGAAATAAATTGCCTCTTTGTATAAGTATTTTAATTTATACGAACCATCGCTACCTGGGCAATACAAAAACATAACAACGAAAACATAACAATATACATGTATTGTTTTATGTGACTATACATACCTATTTACCAACAACAACACAGCAAAAATGTGTTTACACTTTCCACCATTCCCTGCTTTACAGGAACAGTGACATTTCCATAGTCTATAATCTAAAAGGAAAGTAAGCAGTATCTGCATTTTCATATATCAAATAAAGATTTACCTTCATTAAGAATTAATTTTACTTTGTGTGGAAAATCTTTTATTTGTGATGTCTGCAAACACAAACTGACAACAACATTATCCTCAATTTTACCACATTTATGCCTGCTCGTAACACTTGTTCATCTTCCTTTAAAGGTCGTTTACCTTCACCAAGGTAATTAATAATATTTACTATTGTGACGATACTGTCCATACTTGCATAATCATATAACACTCTATACTTCTCATAAGATTGATCCCAAAACAAGAGGCCATATTTAAAATACCTAGCGCCATCTATACGCGGCGAATTTCCTCAATATCTTTTAAACGGTAACAGTTAAAGGTGTTTACAAAAATTAAACAATGTCTATAAAAATTAGAGGAATCATATTATATCGACGAATTTATCAATTTTTAACTTTTTTTTTGAAAATTTTTGGTGGTTATATTAATATAACGTATTGAGCATCTGCATCACGTGACAGTTATCACGTGATATTTCAGCTTGGTGTACAAACAACAATCATACATAACCTCTGTCATCTACGTTTTCTTATTACAAGTTCATTATACTTTATTCTTGAGTGCGATTTATATGTGTGTATTGTGTGATAAACTTAGTCGTTGATTGAAAAATTACTTATTTAGTGAATAAATAATGTCTAATACCCATAGGAGCAAATATATGCTATCATTAGATAAAGACCATTTAAATAGGTATTTACATAAAATAGTGTGTATTGATGTGGATCCTTATGTAATAGACCATAGTGATTGCAGTACAGATGTCAAAGACTATCCCAACATAATGTATGGAGATATTTATAATTATTTAGTTTACGATTTAAGTGCTTTCACATATGAAGAGATGAAGGCATATAAGGGCCTGGAAGCTTATAAACAAGCTGCTTGTGGATGGGTAAAGAAGGTGTTTACTAAAATTACTATCAGAAAGTGGTAGTATTAGGACAGGTCAGTATTTAACATTTTTAATTTTTTAGATTAAGAAATTATTATTTTTTCATTCACTAAAATTAAATGAAAAAATTGTAAATTGTTGGATAATTACTGAGAACAATGGTAAAATTTTAAGTTCTCATTGTGATTGTATTGCTGGTCTTGGTGAAAGATGTACCCACGTGTCAGCTGTTTTATTTTTATAGACATGTGCTTACGGAGAACTGATAATCATGAAGACACCAAATTGTCAGTAACAGATGTTAAAGCCTACTGGAAAGCTCCTTCAAAAATTGCTGGTGCTGGTAAATTGGTAGATATCGATTTTACAACACCAGCAAAAATATATGAATCTTCTTGTGCTAATGAAGATGGTCCACTTCACATTCGTCAAAATGAACAGCGCAACATCCCCAGTGTAACTGGTGATGAGTTGCATAGACTTTTAAGAAAATTGAAAGAAACACCGAAAGCATGTGTACTTCACTTAACAACAAAGCCATTTTCACAAGAAATAGGCGCCGAACTCAAATCTAAGCATAGATTCCAATTAACTTTTTATACCGACCAGAATATGAGGCAGAAACATTGGAAAATTTACAACAAATCGGTTAGTATTTTATATAGGTTAACAACCCAAGTAACAAAATGACGTTTTTATTTCGTCTATATTTGGTCACAGATGACGTCCAGGACCTACGAAATAGACGTGTTATAGACGTAAAATAACTGGTCTTAAGACACATCCCAAAGACGTCAAACCAATGACGTGAATAAGACGTACTTATGTGACGAAATAGTACCGTTCAAAATACGTATAATTACGTTCAAAATACGTGTTATTTATGTAAACCAAATTATTTAATATGTATATATATTTATTTAACTGTAAAAAACAGAATAATTATAAAAACATATTGTTAATTTAATTGATAATATTTTATTTAACTTAACTTTTATAGTACATAAAGAAAACATTTTTATATTCTTACAACGCTGCGGATACATTCATTTTCTTATAACGGCATTCTTTCACTATTGCGCATGCACCACTATTAACTTACAAAAATATAAATAAAGAACGTTTTACACAACTAACTAAAGCACTATTACAAAATAAATATAAATGTAGAAAAATAGTGAATACTCAACATGCTCCCTTACATTTATATTTGTTTAATAAATTCTTAAATCAAATTTAACATTTCTCTCAACCTAATAAACTTAGCTCTACAAAGTGATTTGGTCAGTAAGTCTGCAATATTATCTTCAGTTGAAACTTTAATAACTTCAACTATATCTTTTTAACATTTTCGTTTACAAAATGTAATTGCACTTTTCAACATGCTTAGAATTTTTTGTAAAATTGCCATATTTTGCAATAGCTACAGCACCTGAATTATCTTCAAATATTTGAACTGGTTTAATAAAATTAATTCCAAATGTTTCTTTTAACATATTTCGAATGAAGATAACATCGGTTACAGCTTCGGACAATGCTACATATTCAGCAAATGTAGACGATTTAGTTACAGAATTTTGTTTGCGAGATTTCCAAAAAATTACATTTCCGTATAACTTAATTATATAACCTGAGGTGGATTTCCGATCTATATTATCTCCTGCCCAGTCAGAGTCTACGAAACAATGTAATATTTCGGTGTTATTACTTTTACTAAAAGTTAATTTTAAATCTTTTGTCAAATATAAATACTTTAATATTCTTAAAGCATACTTAAAATGTGAATCATCATAACAATTTTGAAACCTACTTAAATAATTAACGCCATAAGCGATATCTGGTCTTGTTCCGGTACTTATATATAATAGTTCACCTATCAGATTTCTATACTTAATTCTATTATTTATTATCTCTGCAGGTTCTAACTTTAAGCCTACTTCCATTGGTGTATTATATAACTTTGAATTTATTAAGTTGTACTTCTTTGCCAGTGATTCAATATAATTACTTTGACTTAAGGTCATTAAATTGTCTTCAATATTATAGCTTATATCTATTCCTACGTAAGTTCTAACTTCATTCATATCTTTCATTTTGAAACGTTTTGTTAGCAATATTTTAATGTTATTAATATTATTCTGGCTGTTACTACATATTAACATGTCATCAACAAACAGTATTATGTATATGGTTTTATCCTTTTCTTGTGATACATATAAGCAATTATCGTAATTACTCCTTTTAAAATTTAGTTTTATTATGAATTCATTAAAACATTCATACCAGGACCTCGCACTCTCTTTTAAACCATATAATGATTTAAGTAGTTTGTAAACTTTACATGTACCATCTTCATACCCTATTGGTTGATTTACGTAAACTTCAGAAATTACTTCACTATTTAAAAATGCTGTCTCTACATCCATTTGATTAATAACAAAACCATTTACACAGCAAAATGCTAATAATAATTTTAGCGTTAACATTTTTGCAACAGGTGAGTAAATATCACCTTCACATTCATGTTGTTGAAACCCTTTGGCTACCAGTCTAGCTTTGTAAACATTGTTATCCTTTATTTTGTAAACCCATTTAACATCAATAATATTTTCATTTACTGGTTTGTTAATTAACTCCCATGTCTTATTTTTTATTTAAACTATCTATTTCATTATCCATAGCTCTTTTCCAATCCCTAGACTCATTGCTTTGCATTGCTTCATCATACGTATTAGGTGTTATAGCCTGACAACAGTTTACATAGACATACTGCATAACAAAATTATCGTTAAAATAACGACTATTAGGATGTTTTACTCTTGAAGACCGTTTCACTATTTCTTTATTTTCCGTATAGTTATCTGGACTTGTATTTTCATTCGCATTATTATTTTCACAAGAATTAAAATTTTCAAGAGAATCTTGACTTATTTCAGTATCGTTAACATTATCATTGAAACCTATACACTTAATATCTTTTTCAATCACATCTATATGTCTAGCTTCAATTACTTTATTTTCAACCAATACTCTATAACCTACTTCTGTGTATCCTAACAATATCCCTAACTTAGCTTTGTCATCCCACTTAGAATTTCTTAATTGTTCTGGAGTTCGAACAAATACTTTACTTCCATATAATTTTAGATATTTAACATTTGGCTTTTCATTGAAAAATATTTCATAAGGAGTTTTTCTTTCAAGAGTGTTTGCAAGAGTTCTGTTTTTAAATAAGTTGCTGCTTTTACTACTTCAGGCCAGTACAATTTACTAACATTTGCTTCCGACAATAAACATCTAGATACATTCATGATTGACCTGTTATATCTTTCTGCTACTCCGTTTAATTCGTGTACATATGGGGAACAAGGAATTATACGAATACCCTTTTCTCTACAAAACTGATAAATATTGGCATTTAAGTACTCTTTTCCATTGTCACACCTTAATACTTTAATTCTTTTGTCAATTAATTTCTCCACTTGATTTACATAGTCCACAAAACAATTATAAACGTCGGATTTCAATTTAATGCAATATACTTTACCTAATTTACTATAATCGTCAATGAAAGTTAAGAAATATTTTTCCCCACGGTTACCTGTTGTATTATGCGGCCCGTTTAAATCTGTATGTACTATTTCTAAAATATTTTTAGCGCGTTTTCTATTGTTTTCAAATGGTACATTATGCATTTTACCTTTTATGCAAATTGCACATTTCATATTATCTGATTCAATTTCTTTCGGCAAACCTAACAATTGCAGGATGGGATTGTTCGAGGGATACCAAAACCAACTTAATAATATTATTCGTTTAATTATGTACGTTTTCAAGTTTTACTACCGGCACCTCTTCGCAACTTTTTTCTTGCCACCCTCTTCCTCCCGGCCGTGTCTCCTACCTCGGCACCCGTCAACTTGCCGCGCTATACCGACTCGCGGGAATATTTAAAATTCAAAATATAATCCTACAGTCGGCCAACCTGACCGTATGATCGTCCTCGATCGTAATAAGTAAAATACTAACATATTAATTAAAACTAACAAAACTTAGACTAATTACAAATAGAAACAATACATAAAATGAACAATCAATTTTGAACCCATAACCGCATTTGGTCAGGAGCACAGATAGTCTCAAAAGGGATCTGTGACATTTGAAAATCTTCAATGTCTCCCACCACAAATCGATCGTTGTCTAAAATTTTCCTAATTTGATACGGGCCCTTAAATTTTGGTATCAACTTTTTATTATAGCCTGCCGTCACATCTACGTTCTTAATCAGAACATAGTCACCCGTCCTATAGTCATGAACAACTTTTCGTGCTTTATTATAGGCCAACTCATTTTCCCTCTGCACTTTACCAATACTTTCAGAAGCGTCAGCTCTGAATTTAACAAGATCTCTATAAGAATCCTGATTTGACTCTAAGTATAAACGTAGAATATCGTTCACTTCACCGCTCTGATTAATCCCAAATAAGATTTTACTAGGGCTATTGTTTAATGATCTGTGGCACGTATTATTTAAGGCAAATTCTACAGTAGTCAAAACATCGTTCCACCTATCTGCACTGTCTGATAACTTAGATAGCATTGGCGTAATTACTTTGTTCGTCCGCTCAACCTGTCCGTTTGCTCGAGGCGTATGTGTCGCAATTAACACATGTTCAACCGCGCCCTTCATCATAAACTCTTTGAACGCATTACTAGTAAAAGAAGTGCCGCGATCCGAAATTAATTTCTTTGGTCTACTATAACTTAAGAAATATGAAGTCAAGTGTTTTATTACTTCACTAGACTGTGTCGACTTGCAAGGGTATAGTTTGACAAACTTCGAAAAAGCGTCAATCACAACAAGAATATACTTATAACCTCTACTAGTTTTCTCTAAGGGGCCATAATGGTCAACATGTACACACTGAAATGGCAAATTGCCCTTACTAATAGGATGTAAAAATCCTTCTTGTTTCCCAGAATTTGGCGAAAAGTTAAACATTTCAAACACCGATTAATATAGTCTTCTACCTTATGACGTAATTTCGGAAACCAATATGTACGTGAGATGTAATCTACGCATTTCCCAACTCCGACATGACCCAAATCATCGTGTCCCGTTCTAATCACGTTCTGTTCCATCACCGTTGGAACATAAAATAACAACTCCTTATTTTTCCCTTTACGGTAAACCAAACCGCTCCGAAGTTCAAAAAACTATTTTCAGAGCGCTCTAATCCATCACGAATTTTTTTATTTCATTATCCGAACCTTGTCTTATGGCTAATATTTGTTCGAAGGTGTTTGCCTCTAATACCAACACATTATGGGCACGACTTAACGCATCAACATGTAGCATCCTAGAACCAGGTCTGTGTACAATTTCGAATTCATAGTTTTGTAAAACATAGCCCACCTCGCGATGCGCGGATTTATATCTTTCTTTGCTAGTGTTAATCGAAAACTATCACAATCCGTTATCAATTTAAATTTTTTTCCCGACAAGTACACATGAAACCGTTTTATTGCATTAATTGCCGCTAAGCACTCTAATTCGAAACTACCCTCGGCTGTAGTAGTCCGCTTACTGTAATAAAATACCGGTCTAAACTTACTATCGCTTTGCTTCTGCATTAAAATTGCGCCATAACCATGAGAGCTAGCATCGCAATGCAATTCTGTATCTAACTCTGGAGAATATATTGCTAAGATAGGGGTGATATTAATTTTTGTTTTAAAGTTTCAAAAGCATGAAATTCCTTTTCCCCAAATTTAAACTGAGCGTTTTTCTGATCAGATCGTAAAGAGGTTTAGCTGTTATTGAAAATTGTGGTACGAACCTGCGAAAGTAACTAGCTAACCCAACAAATCTGTGTACATCTTTAGCATTTCTCGGTACCGCATAGTTAATTATAGCTTCTATATTTTCATTACTAGGTCTGATACCTGAACTTGACACTATATAACCAAGGTATGTGATCTGGTTCAATAAGAAGGAACATTTGTCTGTACGTAAAACTAAATTATTTTTCATTACAACTTTAAAAACTTCAGATAAAATCTGTAAGTGTTCAACTACTGTGCTAGTTGCAACAAGGATATCATCAAGATAAAGTAAAATTTTATCGGCATCTACTAAACTTTTAAAAATGTTGTTCAAATATCTTTGAAAGGTCCTGGGAGCATTCGCTAAACCAAAAGGCATCTTTAGGAACTCAAATTGACCTATAGGAGTAATAAAAGAAGTATATTTTACAGAGTCATTATGCATCTTGACATGATAGAAACCATTTCTCAAATCGAGACAAGTAAAATAGTGTTTGTTTCTTAACCGATCAAGATTGTCATCAATTAGGGGTGTTGGGTAATTGTCCTTAATTGTCACCTCATTTAGTGCCCTATAATCAACGCAAAGTCTTGTACCACCACTCTTTTACGAACTAATACAATTGGAGATGCATAGGGTGAATGACTTGGCCTTACAACCCCATCAGAAAGTAATTCCTCAATAATAGTTTTTAAGTTAATTTTATCAGCATAAGAAATTCTACGAGGTCGAAAACTTATTGGCTGTTCATGTTTCAATTGAATTCGCATTTCGCAACTGTTATCGATTTGTTGTGGTTGACTTACCCTATTTTTGTAGTGATCATATAGTCTGTGCACCTGCTCTTTGACTTCATAGGAAGTTGCAGATTTATTTTCAATTCATCGGGTTCACCATCACTATTTACTTCAATGTTCATAATATCTAAAACATAAGAGTCGTTATCTGGATTATCTAGTGTTACAGCTACATCAACATGAGCTTTTTAATTGTTACAACATCCGTGAAAGTTATACTCAAGTCTTTACTACTTACAAAGTCTCTACCTAAAATAGCACTACCTGACATTGTATTATCCGGAACTACATAAAATAAGATATTAGCATTTACATGATTAATTGATATAGGCAACTGACAAGTACCAATGACATTTAGTTTGCTTCCGTTTATACCTTTAAACGAATTGAATGAATTTTCACTTATTAAATTCGAAGGTATATATCGATCTTTAATTAAACTTATGGCACTGCCTGTATCAATCAGTGCTTCTGCCTCATATGTACATGACACACCTAAATTATCAATAACATTGAATTGAAATTTACATACATATGGCTGCATTAACTTATCTTAAACAACATTAACATCAGCTGTTGTAGTGTCGGCTGCTACGTTCCGGGGTAATTCTTCGGTTCTACCTCGACATTGACTTGACCTGTGTCCCTGTTCGCCACACCGATAACAACTGCCCCTTTCTAGTCTCGGTCTCCTACACCTATCTGCCTTATGCCCCATTGTTCCACAATTATAACATTTCACTTCTACAGTTCTAAAACGATTAAATGATGCCATCTCCGGTTTAGGATATACCAGCCTCTTATGAACGTTTGCATTTGGTCCTGAAACATCATGTCCTACCTCATTTTGCGTTACAGAATTCATGATTCTCAATAACTCCGGCAATGCATGGAAGTCTTGCATCCTTGCTTGGGACTGGAGGGTTTTGTTCTCAAATCCGTCAATAATGTAAGAGATTAGGTCATCCTCGCAAAGGCCTAATCTGTTTCCCAATTTTAGCTTGTCATGATAGTATACTGCAAATTGTTCGCTTCGTTTCCATCTGCGAGCTTCAAATTTTTTCATCAGTTGTATTTTATCCGGGCGACTTGAAAAGTGGTATTGCAATTCCATTTTTAATGTAGCCCACGGCATGCTAACATGTTCCACACGTGAATGGTACCAATCTTTTGCTATTCCAGACATCTTGCCGACTGCTAATATGTGTGTTAATTTATCTTGCACCTGATAAACGTCCTGTAAAGCATCGATTCTCCTGAGCCATGTATTTACATCCATTATATCAGCATCTCCATTGAAGTTAGGTATTAATTCTGCTACCCCTTTCGTATTTGCTCCATACGATGAAATCGGTACCTCCTGTACTCGATCGGCGCCTCCATTATTACCATTATTATACATTAAAATAGCTCTTACTGTTTGCTGTATAACATCGTCAACAGATAATGCTCTCTCCGATTCCAATAAGTGGCTCTCATTTACTTGTGCGTCTTCGCCCCTGGTCGACATTTTGATATCACACGTGTTCTACAATTATCCTCCGTTATACCTGTAACCACTTTATTATTCGCAGATATCCCACTTCTGAACTGCAGGATGGGATTGTTCGAGGGATACCAAAACCAACTTAATAATATTATTCGTTTAATTATGTACGTTTTCAAGTTTTACTACCGGCACCTCTTCGCAACTTTTTCTTGCCACCCTCTTCCTCCCGGCCGTGTCTCCTACCTCGGCACCCGTCAACTTGCCGCGCTATACCGACTCGCGGGAATATTTAAAATTCAAAATATAATCCTACACAATAATTCATTTTTACACAAAGTATTTAAATAATTGAAATTAACATGACCTAATATGCGATGCCATTTTTCCTTTAAAGACATTTTTTCTATACTTTGGTAATTTACCAGGCTAGAAGTAATATTATTTTTAATAAAGTGTCAGAAACCGCAATTACGTCTATAGTTTGTATTTTCTATTATGCTTCCACTCTGTAGTTTTTAGTTACTTTTATTTAGTGACTTTTAGTTGTGAGTTTTTTTCCAAAATATATATAGATTGAGAGTGTCAATGAAAATGGCGGAGTTTTTGTGTTGATTTTGTAATTTAGTTTTTATTCGAGTTGCTGCATGACCGGGAAAAACACCCACAGAAATAAAAAGGAAATTGATTGAATATTTTATTTCAACCGAACCGTCGATGCCGCTTAGAGCGGGTAGCTCTAATCGTTGGCGCGACATAAAATTGGCGACCGTGACCCGGGTGTTTTTTAACAAGGTTTTGTGATAGTGAACCGATAAAAACAATCAGGAACAAAAGTGCGTGTTGATTTCAATTACGGGCATACTCTTACCGCGTTTTACGTTGTGATTGCATTTTTAATAGAAAATGTTTGGTGGTTTTGAACTGAGTTTGCAATGTCGAACGAAATCGAAATTAAAAGAAAAGGCAGGAAAGCGCTACGGACTTCGTTTACTAGAACGGCTAATGAACTTGAAGCACTTTTGAGTGCCGATATACTTGACCATCAATCTATCCAAGTTACGTGGGAGCTTCTGTTGTCGAAATACGATGAATTAAAAATAGTAGACAATGAGGTTTATGAACTTTTATTGGAAGCCGCTACCGAAACCGAACTTGAAACAGATGTGGAGAGCCGCGATATGTATTTCAAGAAATTCACGCTGTTAAAGGTGAAATACAATAGGTTGGCTGAAGATTCCGCAACTGAAGGAAGTAGTGTCAATTCCAAAGGTACCCACATTCCAAGTGTTAGAGAGCCCGCAGGTAAGCGCAAATTTAAATTACCTCGGATAGAGTTTAAACACTACGATGGTAGCATCAAAGACTCAAAAGACTGGTTGGCCTTCTGGGCTCAGTTCCGAAAGGCACACGAAGATGATTCTATTGACAATCATGACAAAATAGAATATTTAATTCAAGCCACAGTACCGGGAAGTAGAGCAAGGCAGCTAGTAGTGAGTTATCCGGCAATGAGTGAGAATTATGGAAAAATAGTAGAGAGTCTGCAAAGCAGATTTGGTAGGGAAGATCTTCAGATAGAAGTATATGTAAGGGAGCTGTTGAAACTTATTCTAAGTAGGTCTGCCTCAAAACAGAAAATAGAAATAGCCACGCTCTACGATCAAATTGAGACGCAGCTGCGAGCACTCGAGACCTTGGGCATAACTTCGGACAAATGTTCCGCCATGCTGTTTCCGATGATCGAGTCCTGTTTGCCGAATGAGTTACTGAGGGTTTGGCAACGTTCTTCGACGTTCAACAGTTCCACTGATTCTGAAGAGGAAGCTTTATCTCCCTTAGAAGCACGACTCAAAAAATTGATGCTTTTTCTCAGGCAAGAGGTAGAGAATGAGCAGCGGATAGCTTTGGCAGCTGACGGATTCGGTTTGTCAGAAAAAGTCTCATCCATAAAAATAGGGACAGGGGAAGGACACACGAGAAACAGGCAATTCCAAAAGGCGTTCCACGAAGTTCCGACAGCTACAGGATTTATGAATTGTGAAGTGGCTGCGTGTGTATTTTGCGCAGGATCGCACGACAGCGAAGCATGTTTTAAGGCGCAGAAAATGACGCACGACCAAAAAAGGGATGTCCTTTCGGGGAAAAAGGCTTGTTTCCGCTGCCTAAAGGTAGGCCATCAATCTAAAAGATGTAGGGGGCGTTTGCGGTGTGTTTTGTGTACTCGGGCACATGCAGCTTTAATGTGTCCTGATTTGCCCGTCAACAAGAATTGTAATAAGTCTCATGTCGACAGCGTGTCTTCAAGTGATACCACCAAAGACCAAACTTTGACCAACCGAACCAGCACTCAGGTGTTTCTGCAGACTCTACGAGTGACCTTGAGGGGGTGAATGGTTGTAAACTGATTCGAGCACTGATCGACACTGGATCGCAAAGGTCTTATATCTTGAAAGAGACGGCTACACAACTAGGATACCGACCCAAACGTCAAGAAAAAATTGTTCATTGCTTATTTGGCGGGTCAGAGATGGTGGAAAGCCACAACTCCTATGACGTCATGATCTGCAACGGACCGTATTCGCACACATTCGAGGCCTTAGACCAACGGACGATTTGTGGAGAGGTAACGCCGGTGTTTTATGGACCATGGATCGAAGAGGTGAGAATATTAAATATCGACATAACAGATGTTCAACATCCTGGTCCGATCGAACTTTGTATACGGGGGGTCGTCGAGAATTACCATGCGGACTAGTAGCGATTGAAACGCACGTCGGATGGACGCTTATGGGAAAAATGCCGACTATCAGTGCGCGTTCTAATGTAGCTATGACCACGCTGAACTTGTTTGTAAAGAATGCCTCCATAAGTGATTTATGGGAACTTGAAGCGCTCGGGATTAAGGAACCCACAGATAAGAGGACGAAAGAGGAGATGGCTGTAGCAGCAAAAGAACTCTTCACGCAAACAATGCATGTCAATAAAGATGGGCGTTATGAGGTTCGTCTTCCGTGGCTAGAGGGCCACCCTCCTCTCTCGACTAATTACAAATTGGCCCAAAGAGGTTAGATTCGACCATCTGCAAATTGAAGAATGATGACTTGGTTGAACAATATGAACAGATTTTACGCGAATGGGAAGCAGAAGGGATAGTCGAACAAATTGGCACTTCAGATTCTGCAAGTTTTGACACAGGGCATTATCTTCCGCACCGACCTGTTGTCAAGGCAAACAGCGCGACGACCAAGATTCGTCCAGTGTATGATGCTTCGGCGCATGAAAGAGGTAGACCTTCCTTGAACCATTGCTTGGAGAAGGGGCCCAATCTGATCGAACTCATACCGTCATTGATATTAAGGTTTAGAGAAAACAAAATAGGTGTGGTGTCCGATATAAGGAAGGCGTTTTTACAAATCAGCATTAACGAAAAGGACCGAGAGTTTCTCAGATTTTTATGGACTGATCACAAGGAGCAAAAGCTTATTTTCCGTCACAATCGGGTAGTGTTTGGTTTAATTTGCAGCCCGTTTCTGTTGGGGGCAACATTGGAATACCATTTATCTCGGTGCTGGGGAAATGTGAAAAGGTGAAACTGTTTACGGCAAGGATACAGTGGAAAAGTTAAGGCACAGCTTCTATGTGGATAATTGCGTGACGAGTCTAGCTGACGAGGATTCAGCTGCAAGATTTATTAAAGAGTCGGTTGCTATTATGGCTGAGGGTAAATTCGAGCTGAGAGGGTGGGAGCGTACCCAATGTGTGAGAGCGAATGAGACGTGGAATCCCTGCCCTGTCCTTGGTTTGAACTGGTGTCCTTGGAAAGATGTTTTAACTATGAGTTCGAACCTTTTGGAAGAAGATCTCGACATTGATAAGATGGTGGTCACGAAACGTCAGATCCTCTCAACAGTACAGAAAGTCTTCGATCCGATCGGACATATGTGTCCAGCGACCTTGGCACCTAAGTTGATGTTGCAGAAATTGTGGAAGATAGAGTCAACCTGGGACCAACCGGTGGATGCGGTCGCGGCACAAACGTTCAAAGATTGGATAAGGGAGTTACATCATTTGCTAAAGATTGAACTACCTCGATATGTACTGGTGGGCGACTATGACGCACGGGATATGAGCATACACACTTTCTGTGATGCCAGCCAAGAAGCATATGCGTGTGTTGTATTCGTGCGAGTAGTTCGGCATGGTAAAATATCGGTTTTCCTGTTGGCTGCTAAAGCTAGAGTAGCCCCTATACGAAAATCCAGTTCGAAGATGACCATACCCCGTTTGGAGTTGCTGGCGGCAACGATAGGTGCTCGACTGTATGCGCATGTGAACGAAACCATAGGAAGGAAAATCAATTGTTTTTTTTGGAGTGATTCGGCTACAGTGATTTCGTGGATTCAGCGAGAAGAAGAATGGGGTGTTTTCGTATGGAATAGAGTGACCGAAATCCGTAAGTTGACTCCCGCGGAAAAATGCCACCATTTACCGGGATCGCTGAATCCGGCCGATCTACCTTCGAGAGGTTGTTCTCCGAAACAACTGCTGGGATCAAGATGGTGGGAGGGTCCTAGATGGTTATATGAAGCACAGGAGAGATGGCCTTCAGTGGATCCAACCTGCAACGATGATGAAATCAACGTTGAGCGGAAAAAGAAATTGGTTACGACGCTTCTAAATTCGGGAGATTGTCGGGTTTGGCGGCTGGACTACTTTTCCAAATATGGCAAAACTGTGCGAATGATCGCTTGGATATTCCGGTTTGTCGAAAATTGTAAGCATCCACGTCATAAACAAAATGGTGAACTGACTTTTGAAGAGCAAGCCGCGGCTGAGACATTTATTTTTAAATTGGTACAAAAAGAAGCATTTTCTGATCAAAGTGACGAGAGGATTAGCGGCCTAGGTGCATTTTGCGACCTCGTGGTCTTATCCGATTGAAATCTAGAGTATCTAACAGAGAAGACACTGAAAATTACCGATTCCCTATTGTGCTTCCTTCGAAGCATTCAATGACTAGGAGTCTGATCATGGATGTGCACGTCAAATCATGTCATGTTGGGACTCAGGGTCTGTTAAGTTTGCTGAGGGAAAGATTTTGGATCTTGGGCGGTAGAAGAACGGTCAGATCAGTGATATCCAACTGCGGCATTTGTAAACGATATAACGCAAAACCGTTGGTTGTAGAGCCTCCGGCATTGCCACTGGATAGAGTGCGTGACGCAGTTCCCTTTGAAGTGACGGGTGTGGACCTTGCGGGGCCGTTATACTTAAAGGGTGGGGAAAAAGTTTGGATATGTTTGTTTACGTGCGCTGTCTTCCGAGCGGTTCATTTAGAACTGACTAAGTCATTGTCTACCGCAAGTTTTACTCAGGCTCTACGTCGTTTCGTGTCTCGACGGGGGAGGCCTCGAACTATTTATAGCGATAATGGGACAAATTTTGTAGGCGCCGAGAACGCTTTATCGGTTTTAGATTGGGACGCGATCGTGCGCGAGACGACCGTACAACGCATTCGTTGGCGATTCAACCCCCCGACAGCGGCATGGTGGGGAGGATTCTGGGAACGTTTAATCGGAGTGCTAAAACGACTATTACGCAGAGTCCTAGGTCGCGCGAGTTTGGATTATGAAAACTTGTTGACTCTTGTATGCGAGTGCGAAGCGGTTGTTAATGCGCGACCTCTAACATATCTTTCGGAGGACCCAAAAGACTTGATCGCGTTGAGTCCGTCGATGTTTTTGCGCGAGCAAGTAGAGCATGGTTTACCGGATTGTGATGCTGTAGACAGTGCTTCGTTGTGTCGGAAGGTGCGTAAAATTCAGACTTTGCGGGAAGAACTTTGGGCTCGATTTCGTATCGAGTACCTTGGACGGTTGAAGCCTTTGAGTGACAAAAGGACTGATTATCAAATCGAAATTGGTGAGTTAGTGCTTGTCGGCGACGACAACAACAAACGATTAAACTGGCCAGTTGGACGAGTAGTGGAAGTCCTACCGAGTAAGGATGGCCGGATTCGTTTGGTTAGAGTGGAGACCGCTAGGGGGCAGCTGTTAAGGCCACTGCAAAGATTGTATCCCCTGGAGTGTTGCAGTGTTCCAGAGTTTGAGTCCAGAAGTGTAGACGGGCTGCAAGACCGTGATGAGGAGGCGACCATGCCTGCGACTCCCAGTTCACCCTTGATCGGCCTAGTGTAGGTGCGGGAGTGTCTGTTCAGAAAGGAAAAGTTACGCGTAGTGGACGCACTTCAACATTACCGCGATGTTTTTTGTAATCATAGTGTAATATTTCCTTATTAACATTTAATTCTGTACCTACTTATATGTATGTAACAATTTTCTTTTGTATCGTTATTTTAGTTTGAGCAACATTTTGTTATTTCAAAATATTCCTCAGGTGGGAGAATGTCAGAAACCGCAATTACGTCTATAGTTTGTATTTTCTATTATGCTTCCACTCTGTAGTTTTTAGTTACTTTTATTTAGTGACTTTTAGTTGTAACAGTTTTTTTCCAAAATATATATAGATTGAGAGTGTCAATGAAAATGGCGGAGTTTTTTGTGTTGATTTTGTAATTTAGTTTTTATTCGAGTTGCTGCATGACCGGAAAAACACCCACAGAAATAAAAAGGAAATTGATTGAATATTTTATTTCAACCGAACCGTCGATGCCGCTTAGAGCGGGTAGCTCTAATCGTTGGCGCGACAAAAGCTTGTCATAATATATAAATTACCTTGTTTTTTGCTATCGCTATTAGGTCATTATTTTTCCCACTAAGCAAGAAATGTAACAGCAATGTCAGTCAACGTTAATTTGGTGTCCAAAATAAAACGTTGTACTCAAACGTCATATCAACGTCGTTCTGATGTCTAGTTAGTTTACGTTACTTTCATTAAATCTCAAAAATGTAATAAGTATGTTATCAGCCAAACATCACTTGTCTGCTGTTTACATCATGTTTATTTGGTAACGTTTATGTGATTAAGTCAGGTATACTATCACATTAACGTTTTTGGATGAAACTTTATTTTTACAATGTTAGATTAACGTTTACCGCTTCCATTCGTTACTGCATTGATTAAGTTGCAATGGTATAGGTACGTCATACATAAATTCAGATAAAGTACATTTTTTAAAGTACTTAACCTTATTTTAAGGCAAAACGTCGGTTTACGTCATTTACGTATTTACTACAGTATACAATACAAAGGCAATTAAGAAGTTATCGATTAGTGCAAAAACACTGATAAAATAAAGAATTTATAAATAAAAATGGTAAATAATTTTTCGTAGACTGCGACTGTGCAAGACGGTCGTCACTTAATGTGATGATGGATCTAGGATCACTGGCGGCGCATCGTTTACGCATAAACCGATGCACTGTTTTTCCACAAAAACAGTGATAATATAGGAGAAAGCACTATGGAGGTCATATTTATGTATTAAAAGTGAACATCAAATCATTACTAATTATAGAATATAGCAATTGTTGTCATCCAGTCGCCTATCCTATCTGCCAGGACACGAACCGCTACTGTCAAAAGAATTCGGAAGTGACATCATTCTGGATCTGCGACTGTTTGCGATCTGGCCGGTTAGCAACGGCAAGATCAACTAAAGTTTTCACTGGTTTCGTACTTTTACATGTGGTTGTGTGTATAATAGTGATACAGATACAGATTCATAAAGAAACCCAAATAGTTTAAGGTTAGTATTAATTTATATTGTAATAATGCTCTAAACAAAAATTGAAGTTAATTTAAATAATTGGAATGTCATTTAATTGTGTTATTCATTTACAGAGTCAAAGCATGTCTCAATCATCCGATAAGGTATGTACTTTTTATGTATTATGTCATAAGAACTTCGAAAATTGTACAGAAAAGGCATATAACAATCAAAAAAACGTTTCTTGCATGGAAGCTATCAAGTTACATTTCATAACCGTTTTACTTGCAATATCCCTGAAGTTACAAAACTTCTAGAAACTGTAGCATGCGTTTGTATCCCCAAGACAGCATTAGAATCTCAATATAAAAATTACTAGTTTTTCTACAGAGACTCATTAATTAAGACTGAAGAAGATAACAATTTTCTCACTTTTAATTTTGTACACACTTTGAATTTCTTGTAATTTTTTTTTTATAATTAAAATAGTTTTTATTTTGTTGATTTAACTTTATCCTATTAAAAATTTGTAGAACTAATTAGTACTAAGGCTGATGTTTCGTTTTAGTTCTTTTTTAACCGTATAAGAGCTAGAAATAGGTCTTACTATACCAAACAGCACTTAAAGAGGCTTATAAGAAATGAAAAAAGCGTATTTTGTCAGAAAATATCGTAAATACCATCCATTCATCAAACTCTTCAACTGCAAATAGTAATGAGCATTTAAACAATGCTCCTTCTAGTGTTCCTAGGATTGTGAATACAGAGCCTAGTACTAGTTTACATAATGTAATGCAACATAGTTGGACTAATCCTATTGAGTCTGTAATTGATAATGCACCTATTAATTTGAAATCAGACATACGCAATAAAATTGCTAGGTGGATTGTGGATTTTAACGTTGCTCATACTACGGCAAATGCTTAGTACAATTTAAAAAGAGGAAATATACCTATTTAATTTTATTTAAAATAATTTAAAAAAATATTTGTCGATATGGAACCGGGAAGATATTATCACTTTGGCATTGAAGAGGGTTTGAAATATGTGCTTAACAGAAATTCAAACGTTTTCGAAGAAGACATTTTGGAAATTGACATTAACTGTGATGGGCTACCTCTAGCAAAAAGCAGTGGTAGTCAGTTATGGCCGATATTAGCCTCTATTAATCACAATTTATTTAAAAAAGAAGTCTTTGCTATTGGTATCTTTCACGGTTACAACAAACCACAGAATGGAACAACATATTTTGAACCGTTTTTAGCTGAATTTGATATTCTGCAAAAAAACGGTATTAACTATAGAGGTCGAATTTTAAAACTAAAAGTTTCAAAAATACTTTGCGACGCCCCAGCTAAAGCTTTTATATTGTGTGTTAAGGGACATAATGCATCAACCGGTTGCAACAAGTGCATCACAGAAGGCACATTTTATAAAAATAGAATGACATTTCCCGATATTGATTCTCAAATGCGAACCCATCAGTTATTTTCTAATGGTGCATATGAAGAATACCATAAAACTGTTTCGCCTCTTTTAAAATTGAACCTAGATGATATAATTTCGCAGTTGCCTTTAGATTATATGCATTTGGTATGTGTTGGAGTAATGAAAAGATTAATAATTTTTTGGGTAAAGGGAAACAAAACAGTGAGACTTTTAGATAAGGACTTATTACTGATTGATATGGATATTAGCCATTTAAGAAAATGTATGCCAAAAGAATTTGCAAGACTTCCTCGTAGCTTGAAAGAAATAGATAGGTGGAAAGCGACGGAATTACGATTATTTTTATTGTATAGCGGTCCCGTTCTTTTAAAAAACCGACTAAAACAAGAATTGTACATACATTTTCTAACACTGCACGTCGCTATTCGAATATTATGCACTCCATCTTTAGCAGGAACTAAAAATGCATATGCAAAACAATTATTAAAATATTTTATAAACAATTTTGGGGATATTTATGGCCGAGAGTATATAAATTATAATGTTCACAATCTTATTCACATAAATGAAGACGTCTTAAAATACGGACCCTTAGATGAATTTAGCTGTTTCAAGTATGAAAATTACATGCACTGCATTAAATTGAAATTAAAAACTAGTCGGCGACCATTGGAACAAATTGTCAATAGAATTAGTGAGGAGAGGCAGTTGAAAAAAAATTCAGTTGATGACATTAATGAAAACTTGACTTTATCAAATTTAAATGAAGTAATACGCATCGGCGATAGTACTTACGACTCTTTTAAGTTCCTGAAATGGAATGCATTTACTTTCAGTACCACTAAACGAAATGGATATGTTTTCTTAGGTGATGGATCATATGGAAAAATTACCAATATATTAAGAAAGACCGATGATGGAATTATTTTTTTGCAATACACTATATGCGTTTCTTGTGGGTTTTTATTTAGAACACCATGCAAATCGTCCGTTTTAATGTCCGCGAAATTACTGAAAGTAACGATTTAAAACTAATTACAGTCGAAAAATTCAGTCTAAGTGCATGGTAATGAAGGATAAATATATTATTCCTTTAATCGTCTAATATTTAAGTTTTATCATAAATTATTTTGGGTATTTTTAAAAATATTTTATATTTCTGTTTGACACTTTTTCAATTTTCAGCAGTCTTATTGTGTAGTTAAGTTTTTGGATGATAATAGTATATACACCGTCCCCAGAACATGGTTAGTTAAATCAAAAGATAACCAACTAATATGTTACTGGCCTCGTGTTTGCAGTATGCAACTTATTATAAACTACACTGCTCCTTCCAAAAAATGGGGAGAATATATGGTAACATTGTTAGCGGAAATGGGTAAGTTAAGAATAATACGCCTTGTTTAAAGTTAAATTATAATAACTGATAGATACAATCAGCAAGTGAGCTTAGTACACTAAATAGTCATACAACTGAAGCAAAGAAGACCCGAAATCGTAGAAGGAAAATGTACACAGATTGCATAATGGAAACTCCACCACGCCTTTCTGATGAAGAATCATGTATGGATAAGATTTTAATAGGTGATTGGAGAGCATTTAGATTAATTTTTCAATTTTAGCTAGCGAAACTTCCAACTGCAGTGGTGAGAGAATCCCAACCACAATTTCAACAGTTCCAACCTCGGTTCCAACCATAGATGAAATTCAAATTGACATTAATGGTAAACTACCTAGATTGTCTAATTTGTTATAACTTTTTTTGTTTATTACAGACGTAACTTTAATAAATGAAATGCCAGTTATCCTAAGCGATGTAGAAAATTGTAAGTATACATAAATTGATCATAACGCCACATTTTTTAAATTTTAGTTGAGTCGAAAGTTCTACGACAATTAACAGAACTTAGGGCCTGTCAAAATGTAATTCTAGATCGTTTAAATAACCTGAGTATTGGAAACAATTCTCTACGAGATATACCCCATACACTAGAAACTCTTCTTCCGGTGATGCCTGTAAACAAAATTGAAGATCTACTCAAACTGGAGGACTTAATTGAAAATCCAGAGGCTTTCAAACAACTGGTAAGAACATTATTAACAGGAAATGGTAATTAATATTTGATGCTTTAGGAATTCAAGCTCTCCTACATCGGAGGTCATAATGTACGAAATTGCATTAATCGGTGTTTAAATCACGTTTACACGAACGAATTAGCAGAGAATTGTTCGTGGACGGGACAGAAGAACAACTTTAAAGTTAAAAACTTAAAAATAATTAAATGCATTAAAGGTGAGTTCCACTGTTCTTAACTTAACTGTATATTAAGTTGAATGAATGATTGAATCGGTTTATATAGCAATATTACACATCATAATTTTGACTAATGAAATATTTTGACGTTCCGTGATTCGTTCAGTGAGATTCAAATTGCTTGATTATATGACCTACTGTTGCCTAGTGTCAATTGTCGATTATAATCGCATACGTGTGACAAAAATTACCGATATACTAATTTGAAAAAAAAATGTGTTACATGAAAACTACACTTTTTTTAACAAAACGAAACCGACTCAGCAAGATCAGAAGCGTTTTAAATAAGCGAGTTCTCACAGTTTTCTTAAATAACTGATTAATTTTTGGTACCCGGATGGTATTCGGTAAAAAATTTCTCAAATAAAAAGAAACAACTATGATTTGTCTATCTCCATTGAAGACGTTTTGTGTGTTATGTTCTGAACCGATTTATTTTCTTAAATACAAGGCGAGTTATTTAAAAAAAATAATGGCGTCAGCTGGATTTGTTTATATATTTCATAGTTTGAGAGTTGCTATGACTTTAATTAACCGATGTTTACCTTGCCTCCCTTATAATTTATATATATTATTGTTTTAGAGGCTGTGAGAATAAACTTTAAGTTTGTAACTGATAGGGACTTCGAAGAAGGTGTGATGGACTGGTTTCGTCACGGAAAACAGCGGAAGCAAAGAGAAATAAAAAAATGAATGGATAATTCATTAAAGGTTTTTGTTTTATTTTATGTTATCATAATACGTTATTTTGATTATAGTTTTTAAAACGGCACTAGAAGATTTTTGATTTATTTAAAATTTGTATTATATTATAATAGTTTTTAAAACGTTTGTGAAAGATTTTTGAGTTACTTTGTATTGTGTAGTAATACCCACACAGCACACAAGGTGCAATGGAGATACATATGTATCCATACAACCTACATCTACGAATATCCATCAACTAACCTACATCGCAGCTCCATAATGTCTACATCCATGCATATCCATCAACATGTTATTCAATGGATTGTAAATTCATGGATACATTTATCATATTGTTATAACTAAACACAACAATCAATAGAAAATATGGTTAACCATTTTATGCTTATTTATGGCATTTTTGTTTTACATTTTACGTCAGTTTTTTAATTACCAAAACTATAATTTTTGTAGTGAAATACTCCCAAATGAAAGAAATGGAATATGCGTTGAGATTTTTATAACATTAAAAGAAATACTTCGTAGACTCTTTGTTTATTAATAGTGAAACGAACAATTTGAAATTTTAAAAAATATTGTAGTGAACGTTGCCAAACGTTAAATTATTTACGTTTTGATTAGGAACAAAAATGATGCAAATAATATTGTTATGCATGAAAATATAATTAATATTGTCGTAAATAATTGTTTGTATGTTGCATTATTGTAAGATTGTTAATAGTAATTTAATTGTCTAGTAATAGTTTCTTATAAAATTTCATTCACTCATAAGAGCAACAAACTTTCAGTCTGACAACACCGCTAAACAGCTGTCCAAAAATTACCCCCTACTGGTGAAAGCGTCGTTTATTTGTGGTTGTTTTTATTTGCGTTGGTTTTATTTGTGGTGATAATTGAACTCTTTGTGCGTTATCGTTGTGAGTGAATAAAGTAAGAAAAGTTCCTAATTTATTAAAATGGAAAAAAACTAAGAAAAATGCGGGACTGTGTAAACAAAAGAGTAAGGTTATCTTTGTTCGAAATAGAAGGAAACGATGGGCCATTTGAAAACCAACCTAGTTGCAGTACAGCTGAACAAACACATAACGAACAAAACTTAAATGCAATCTGTATTAATTCTGAAAAAGATTTTAATTCTAATAGTGATAATACAAGTTACCTACAAACCGATGATGATCACAGGGTGTCCCAACCTTGCGAAAGTAATAACTCATCAACAAATGATTTAGAAACCAATAATGATCATGCAGTGTCGGAACCTGTTCAAAATGATAAGAACCCCTCCTTTCAGGAGGAATTAAGAGATTGGGCAATTGAAGGTAATCTGGCCCATGTAGTGATTACAAAATTACTTGTATTGCTAAAAAACGTGGTTTAGAAGTTCCAACTGATGCTCGAACGTTATTAAAGACCCCTCGTAATACTACTGTTTCCGTTGTAGAACCCGGATCATATTATCACTTTGGTATTTCATCTAATATAAAAAATTACTGGAACAATATAATATAAATTTAAATGATGGATTTACTTTTCAAATTGTTATAAATGTAGATGGCTTACCACTTAGTAAAAGTTCAGGTTCAGCTTTTTGGCCTATTCTGGGAAAAATACAAAATCTAGAGGTTTTTGAAAATATTATATTTGTTATCGGTTTGTATCATGGATATTCTAAACCCGGAAATTCTAATGACTTTATGAGAGAATTTGTTGATGAGTGCATCGAAATTGGTAATAACGATCTGTGTATATCTACTAAAATGTATAAATGTATAATTTCAATGATAGTTTGTGATTTGCCAGCAAAAGCATTTCTTTTGAAAGTTAAAAATCATAATGGATATTCCTCTTGCACCAAATGTACACAAGAAGGCGAATATATAAATAATGTTCTTTGTTTTCCACACGTAAATTTTATTAAACGCACTGATTATAATTTTCGTAACAAAGTGGATTCAGATCATCATATTGGTACTACTATTTTAACTCATCTTTCCAATTTTAATATGATTGATAACATTCCCCTCGATTACATGCATTTGGTATGTTTAGGAATTACAAAAAAACTGTTAGCATCTAAAAAGTTTGGGTTAGTTTATGGAAAACCACCTCATAAATTGAATTTTAGATCAATTCAGTCAATATCAGAAAAAATAAAAACTTTAAAGTCGTTTATTCCATGTGAATTTGTGAGGAAGTTAAGAACTGTAGAAGAATGTAATAGATACAAAGCTGTTGAGTTTCGTTTTTTATTTTATATGCTTGTCCAATTGTTTTAAAAGGTATCGTTGATAAGCCATATTACAACAATATTATTACTTTACATGTGATAATTGTAATATTAGCTAGTAAAGTACACCACAGTGATGAAAGAAATTTAAAATATGCTGATGAATTAATTAAGCACTTCATTAAAACTTGTTCTAATTTGTATGGTGCAGAATTCAATAGCCACAATGTTCACAGCTTACTACATTTGGTAGAAGACGTGAAGCGTTTCGGTATATTAGATAATTTCAGTGCATTTTGCTTTGAAAATTATATGCAAAAATTGAAGAGAATGGTAAGAAAATCTGACAAACCATTAGAACAAGTTATTCGAAGGCTTGACGAAATAAATTCTAAAAATGTGATAGTAGGTTCAAAATTAGACATCTTTGAATGTTTTCATGAGCATTTTGATGGACCTTTATTATATCCATGTAGACAATTTAGTGAAATTGTGTTAAAAGGGTTTAGATTAAAAGTTAATAAGTCCGATTGTTATGTTATGTTAAGAACATTGGAAATTATTAAAATTGTAAATATTTGTAAAAATAACGAAGGTATACAATTATTGGGTCAAAAATTTGCCAATACAGACAATTTATACAAAAAACCATGTCAGTCGTCAATTTTTGGTATTTATTATTGTAATAACTTATCACATTCTGTACATTCATATGATTTATGTAATGTTGTACATAAAATGTTGGTATTACCCTGTGACAATGGTTTTGCCGCATACCCTTTATTGCACACGGATGGTGTATAAAACACTGATTTTATTAATTTTGTTGTTAGTTATTATAATGTTAGAAATTCACAAGTAATTAAATTATGTATGCATTAAAATGGGTTTTTATTTATAGAATTTGTACATTACTAAAAATGTCTGATGATAGTAATGAAGAAATAATGAAGTGGATTGTGGTACATTTTACGGAAGAACAGTCTGTGGAAGTTGTACCTAAGAAATGGTACATTGCGAGTATTGGTAAGAGCTATTGGCCAGGAAACGATACTAATATTCCTGAAGCTATAAAAAATGCTTCTCCGCTAAATCAACCTGGGCGACACATCCTGTTCAAATACTTGGGGAATATGGTAAGAGGAATAAAAGTTAATCTTTTAGTTTCAGATACGATATTTTATTATTTTAGAGGATTATAATCAAGCATCAAGAAAGGTGGTAAAAGCAAAACCAGTGATATTTTAACTTCTGATAACAGCTACACTGCCTTAAAAAGAAGAAAAATAATGAAGAAAAATTACATTACAGTAGTTCGTCCAATCAGTATTCATCTGAAGATGATGACTTGTATCCTAAACCACCAAAACAAAATTTAAAAATGAAAAAATAAATACCATTAAAAAAATAGATGCCAAGGAAACGCACAAGAGGGACCGTATAAAAACCTACTGAACCAGTGCAACAGATGAATAAATTGTGTTCATACTCGCGAGAGGGTAGTTTGAATTTCAGCAGTGCAAATGTCGACGATGATCAGAATCAAAATTCTTCTCCATTAATTATTACTTCAAAAATCAAGACATTTCCCAATATAGTTCCACTTCACAACAATTTAGGGAAAACGTTAATCAGATTCAAGCAGGACATGCTAACACTTCCATTAGTAGTGAAACAGGTTTGCTTTTTGTCATTTTAATTTATTTTACATATGTACTAGATGATCAATAACTTTCCCAAATGTTTCTATTTTTGTTGTTTTTCTCTTCCGACAATAATCTGCATATGTAGTTTAATCATCCTTTATATACGAGTACGAGCAAAAGTGTTTTATTTTTATTTTTAGGTTTCCAAAAGCAAGTTTTGAAATTATTGCACACTTTAAAGTATAAACTCGACAATTTACAAGAAGATGTAAATATCCTTTTAAACAGGAAGGGGACTGTTGAAACTGGTAAAAACGAGGAAATCATGAATATTATAAAAGGCATGCCTTTTAATGCAAAGGAGGATGTGGAGAGTTTAGAAACGCTTTCATCGGTTCAATTAAAAGCGTTGGTGAGTATTTAAAAATTAAAGTACTATAAATTACTTGAAATGATGTACTTAGGTTTGGCGCACAAACGTAAATCAACAAGTAATAAGCTTGATTTAAATTCAATTAACACATTTTCTGTTCTCATTGACTACTACTTCGACTTAATCATTGTTTGTGCAAACGAACCTATAATTGCTCCAATTTAAACGTAATTTTTGTATTTTTTGTTTTTCAGTCAGAAGAATTAAGCCTTATTGGAGGAGACACAGTTCATGAAACAACCAAAACCCTAATGTATAGAGTTTTAAGTAACAATTTGGGATCCATGTATACATGGGAGGGGTCAAAAACCAAAAGCACTTTCAAGAAGTTGAAATTAGCTCAAGCAATTATAAGTAATAACCATTTATTCTAATTGTACTCATGTGATTATTAATTTTTTCTTATCTTGTAGTGGCAGTAAGGCTCAATCCCAAAACATCGAATGCATCCGAATGCGATATAATAAAAACTATAAAAGCCTGGTTACTCAGAGCGAAGGAGCGATATGAAAATAATCAAAAGTAAGTTGTTAATTATAATAAAACATATTAAGAATAATTTTTATTTTTTTTTTTCAGAAAACGATTACTTTAAATTTTTGAATAATTATTGTGTTAATATTGAAATATTTTGTAGAAAATAAATTAATAATAAACGTTTTTTTTTATAAATATGAAGGTACAATTTATTTCAAGCCCATTTAACCTCCATTGCATATACGTACATGAATGATATGGAGCTCCACTGGATATACGCTGGATATAATATTTGACAAAACGTCATATCCACTGCAGCTCCATAGGAGCACCATAATGTTACTTATGGATGTTCACTGAACCTCCATGATCCATGGACATCACATCCATTGCATATGTAATGGATGATTTTGTGTTATGTGGGTAGTTTTTAAAACGTCTCTAGAAGATTTTTGATTTATTTTAAATTTGTGTTATATTATAATAGTTTTTAAAAATTTGTGAAAGATTTCTGATTTATTTTATATTGTGTTATAATAGTTTTTAAAACATCTATTAAAGATTTTTGATTTACATATTTGGTATTATTTTTTAATTTCCATTTAAATCTGATTTAACCTAGAAACGTTTCTGTAATTTAATTTATAAACGTTATATTAACGTGATAAAGATCTACGTCATATTAACGTTAAATGATTCGTTAAATTAACTAAAAATACTAATGTTATATAAACATTATTCTAGTGATGTTACCGTGCTAACGTTATTGGCTAGAACATGTAATGTTTTCTAACGTTAATATAATGTTATTTGGGTCATAATGCTAACGTCGCAGTGTAACCTGCTAATGTTATTAGGATGTTTGTGCGATAAATTCTTGCTTTGTGGGTTTGTTATAAATTTTTGCATCATTACCAATAGAAACTATTTTGTTATTAATTGTAACTTTTGAAACACTAATTAAATTTTGTTTCATGTCTTTTACATAAAAAACGTTAGGTAAACTTATTTCATGATGCTTTTCAAATACCTTAAAGATTGCATTTACCATACCTATTTTAGTTGCTTTCAGTATTCCGCCATCACCTACTTTAACATCAATTGGCGTTTCTAAATTTACATATTTACTAAATAACCTATCATTATTTACAATATGATCAGTACTACCGCTATCTAAAATCCAACTTACTTCATTTTCCTTATAATTGCCTGTGCGGTTTACTTCGGATGTTTGTACTTCTGTTAAAAAGGAATTTCCTTCGACTTCGGACTCTCTCGGTTGATGTATTTGCAGCTCCTCTGTAATAGCCTCTTCCCCTGAATTGATGTTGTTGAAAGCTGGTTCTTCCTCTAAAGGCTCTTTGATAACTTCCACGACTATTCCAATTGCGGTGTGATCTTCCTCGATAATTGTTGGCACATCTTGGTGGTTCTAATGAATTAGGTTTATTGCAGTTGTATTGATAATGTCCAAGCGCACCACATTTAAAACATTTTCCTGTTGATTTTAACTTTATTTTACTTTTTAAATATTCAACAGATCTGTCTTTCTCAGGCAACACATCTATTAAATCTCCAATATGACTGTACGTTTGAGGTAAAGATCGTAACATGTATCTTAATTTTCTTGCTCCGACACTACGGCTCCTGATGCTTTAAGTTCATTAACTGCTTTTTCGAATTCATCGAAGAAGGAAGTGACTTCTGCATAATTTTTTAACTTTATTGATTCCAAATTATTTCTACATATGTACATTTGGTCAAATTTTTTGATTATTTGATAAGCTGAATCTAAATCACCAATATATTCAAGTTGTTTATTTGTGATAGCGCTGTATATATAATTTGTCGCTTTAATGTCCGCTTGATTCCATTCTTCATCTTTATCTGATTCCTCCTTTTCTCTGATTGCTACTTGCTTACACCTTTTAAATTCCAGAAATTTCAATATCCTCTTCTTCCAGTTTGTATATTCCGAACCATCAAAAACTGGTATTGTAATGTCATCAATTTTCATGTACGCCATTTTCTTCCCACACGTTCTCACGTTTTACCTTTACGCTTTTACTTTGTTTTATTCTCAATCTCAGTTCACACTCATTTATTAATTGCTGTACTTTGTTATGAACGACGTTCTGCTACCATGTTAATTTAATTGATAATATTTTATTTAACTTAACTTTTATAGTACATAAAGAAATATTATATTCTTACAACGCTGAGGATACATTCATTTTCTTATAACGGCATTCTTACACTGTTGCGCATGCACCACTATTAACTTACAAAAATATAAATAAAGAACGTTTTACACAACTAACTAAAGCACTATTACAAAATAAATATAAATGTAGAAAAATAGTGAATACTCAACACATATAGTGCATATAAAGATAAAAATAATTCAATATGAGACACATAATATTAAAAAACAAGATAATTTGTAACATTATATAGTGCATATAAAAATAAAAATATAATTAAATATCGAAATACATTGTTATAATACATACATGTAAAACTTATACCTTTGCTCATACGTTTAAAGTGTGTAGCAACGGAAATGAATAAAAATATGAGACAATATCGTTATGAGGAATTAATAGAGATTTTGCATAAAAATTTTTGTAATCCCAAGTTTCAAACAATTGCGACAATTCTGTTAAAACAAAGATTCCAAGTTTAGTCGCGTCCAATGGGTACGTATACAAAGATTCATGATTGGTTAAAAATCGCTTTCCAACAAAAAAATACTATTACTATCGTTGATAACTACAACATTATGGATTTGAATCACAGTTAAAACAGTATTCTCTTTAATTATACAGTACGAATTACATGCTGAATCAGAATGAATGCTCAACTCATAATCAGGGTGAATAAGCCTTTTAAAGCTTTTGTAATTCATTGTAGCAATATTGGGTACTAAAAGGGAACCTGGATCATGATCATACTGAAAAGAAACACCCTTCTTAGAAAAAGAATAAGGGTTTGGTAAAAACTGCATTTCTTTCAAACGACGGTATATTTGTGCCAATGGTGTTTTAAGAGATTTAATTAGTTTTTTTAATTTACCTAAAAAACTTTCGAAGGGAAAAGCAGAAAATTCGTCCAAAGGACCGTAATTGTCAACATCAGATGTTAAATGTGATAGCAAGTGAACATTATAAATGAGGAATTGTAAACCATAAATATGCTCAGAATGTTCAACAAAATTTTTTTAATAGTTGCTTACAAAATTCGGTGCCGAAATATTTTATGTGGACTTCAGAAATGAGAATTGTAATACTAGAGTGGAACAATAAAAAATGTTCAAATATGGAATGATGAACTAAATTTTTTAAGATGACGGGCCCTGTGTATAATAAGAACGTTCGGAATTCTGTTGCCTTCCATGTTTTGACATCATATAATGAAACAGACTTTCTGTTTATTTCTTTCGGAATATAATTAGAGATTTTAGACAAACGCTTATTAAATAAGTCGGTCATTTCCCTTGAAAATTTTATTGCAGGTACACCCAATAGCCAGCACATTAGCATCTTACGCATAACGCCTAAACAAACATTATGCATGTAGTCAATTGGCAGCTGGGTAACTAAACCAATATTAAGTTTACTTAGTGGAGAAGTCCCCATATGATGTCTTTCGTCAGTTTTTAACGAAAAAGATAAATCGGTTCTTTTTGTAGGGACTCTGCATATGAACAGTCAACGCCTCTGGTGGTAAAACTTTTAAGTTTTTGAATGTAAACAAAATTGACATGCTTGTAGGTGTTGGTTAAATGATTAATGTTAATCTTTGTGTTGACCTTAATTGTGGAAATTAAGATCAGTAAATATGACTCATAGGCTATCAAAACGAAATTGTTGTGTGGTTGGTTGTAGCAATTCATATGCTAACACCAACGAATCGGTAAAATTTTATAGTTTTCCGTCGAAACCGCATGATAAGATTAGACGTGAATTATGGATTAAAGCTGTAAGAAGATCCGAGTATGTAAAATCAGTACCAGTAACAAACCTCTAAATTTTAAGACAATTTTCTACTTTTAGCTCAAATAATGCAAGTATTAAGTGGAATGCTAAAAAAAACAGTAGAATTTGCAGCTCCCATTTTCAGGGTTATGAGAAGTCAAACGACCCCAGAAATCCAGCTTATAATCCCACTATTTTTCCTAAAGTAAATAACATCTATATATCAACAATAAAGTTGATTTTTATTCATTTCATTATAGGTATATAACATTAAGCAAACAAATGTGGAAGCTCAACAAAAAAGATATAGACGAGTTTTAGATAGAAATCAAAAGCGTGTTGATATTTTAAGAAAAACACTGAAACAATAATTGAAACTACAGCTTTAGTGGAAGATGGAGTGGATAAATGCGACTTTCAATGCCAAGCAAATTTTCCATTAGTTGATAATGAAAATATAAATTTTGAATGTATATTTTCAAAATATCATAACAGCGTGGAATGTCAAGCAAATATTCCCACAAAGGAGTTCACTTTAAAACAATTTTCTACAAAGAAAGTAGGAAATACAGATGATATTGAGTGCTCTGGTTTCCATGGATATTTAAACTTAAAAACTGATTTTTGTTTTAACAGTTTGTGCGGAGTGACCTTAAGTGTCTTTCAGTTATTATCAAATTTACTCGGTAATATCACCGGACATCATAATGACATTTTGCCGTTAGAAAACAAATTAGTGCTGTTTTTAATGAAATTAAAATTGGGACTTTCTTATAATGTTCTTGGTATTTTCTTTAACATTCACGCTACTACAGCTTCTAGAATTTTTATTAATTAGTTACATCTACTGTCAGATCGTACATCATCTTTTGTACATTGGCCAAGCAAAAATGTTATTTACAACACTTTACCAAAAGCATTTCAGGAAAATTATCCACATTGTAGGGTTATCATAGACTGCACAGAAATTAAAATAAGCCAACCACACAGTGTTGAAAATCGAATATTTACATTTTCACATTATAAAAACACATTTACTGCAAAATTTTTAGTAGGAATCGCTCCAAATGGATTTATTACTTTCATATCTAAATGTTATGGTGGAAGATGTAGTGATACATTTATTGTAAATGATTGTGGAATTTTAAATTTATTAGAATCAAATGATATAGTACTTGCTGATAAAGGTTTTCCAGGCATTAAATGTAAAGAAGATGCTGTAATAATTATGCCTCCTTTTGTACATGATGGCAAATTATCTGTAAGTGAAATTGAAACTACCTACAGCATAGCAAGTGTACGCATACACGTCGAACGTTGCATACAAAGAATTAAAATCTATAAAATTTTAAATAAAATATCAGTGGATCTCTTTCCATATATAGATATGATAATTAATGTATGTTCAGCTCTATGTAACTTACAGCCTCCTATTATAAATGAACGAAATTAAGTTTGATTTATTTATTGCACAATGTGTGAATCATTTTCGTAAAATAAATATTTTTCAACTTAAATAATAATTTTTTAGTAAAATGATAATTAAATTTTACAGGGATTCTTAAGTACGTATTGTCAAACGAACAAAAAATGATAAAATCACATAACTTTAAATTAGTGACCGCCATGCCAATTTGAATTTGTGAATAATATTGATGTTTTTCGTTTAATTTAAAATTTTCACCGTCCTTCACCAAGAATTTGCAAGTTTCTGCAATATTACTGCTCGACACGTATTTTCCTAAAAATTATAAATACATTCATTTATTACTTTCTTATATTTAAAAACAGAAGGACACTTTATTTCTAGAAGTACTTCTGCCACTCCATTGTTTAATACTATGCCGTCTGGTGATACTGCCAACCATGTATCAGTACTGCATATAATTAAACCGACTTCCAAAACGTTCACATTAAAATCTCTGAAACATTATTCTTGAAACAATAAAAATTAATTGTAATGCATTTACCTGGCATAATGTTCACGAGCAAATTGTTCAAATTTAAGTCCGTGTTCGACATAAATGTTTGTGAATTCTTTTTCATTAAAATATTTTACTGTTTTTCTCCCCAATTTTGTTTTCTATATGTAAATAATCCATATGCTCTTGAAGCAGTTATTCGATACTGCCTCGCCTTTCTCCATACCTCTTTGTTGCCTTTGGTATCGAAACAAATTTGAATTGGATTATAACATAAAATCATATTATTAAATGTATTCATACAGCATTCACCATGTAAAGTGATTTCTGCTGCACAAAGTTCACTTAATAACAATGAAGAATCCTGTGCTCCTATAATGCTTTCAACAATTTTAATTGTGTCATTCATATACACCTTCCTAAAATAAAGGAAACCAAACCAACATTTGTATTGTCCAAAAATTACAGAGCTTATTTACCTATCTATAGACGGACTGGAATCCTCAGAATTAATGACCGAAGTTAACATGGCTCTCTCAAAATTTCTTCAAAAATTGTTTGGCAAATTTCCTTATCCTCTTCTTTTAACATAATTGCTAATGGGCAATTGATATGAGTAAGGCCTGTTTGTCGCAAATCATACTCTTCAACATGATTCTTTTTTCGTTTCACTCCTTTTGGGAACATGTCACAAATTTCTTGCCTTTCGAATATTTTTCACGAGCATATTTAGGTATGCTAGGAATTACCCACTCACATTTCATTGATGTCTGGGACGCAGTATCTTCTTCAGTCAGTTACTGCTAAAACAACAGCAGAAATATGTTTGCATTGACCGGACAACCCAGCAATGCATTCACATTTGGCTTGAATTACTTCCCGGGTATTATTTAACTACAATCAAAGTATAATTATGTTAAGTATTTTATGTTAATTAAACTATACACCTTCAAGCAAACTTTATATGGTTTCAATAAAACAGAAGTTTGCCTAATAACGAAACCTTCAATAATTTTATTAGGTAAGTTTTCAGATATATTATGGACATGTCCTGATTCCAAAAGTAATTTGCCTTTGGTATAATTTGCAGGTGTTTTATGTTTAAAAGTTATTTGATTAAACCCGCATTTTATTAAAATATCCATTTTCACCAAACAAACTTCAAAACTAACCAAACTTTTTGTATTATAATTTATGGTGATTCTCGTTACTACTTACTCTTAAAATATAAAAAAATATGACAAGAAACTGCTGTACAAACTATTTCCAATTCAAACATAAACAATTTAACATGTTATGAGCTGGTAGATTTGCTTTATATTCAATATAATCACATATGATCACATACACATAACCATTGTTTAAGAATAGCCGTTTCTACTGTTTACATTCAAAAACTTAGAATTTGACCGTTAGCGGCGCTGATGCTTGATCATTTGCAGAGTCCCTGTAGCCGAAACACCACGGAATATCCTTCGTGACATAAACTGCTCGCCCCTCTCTGTACATTTATCGCACGAAGAATATGCCATGTGTGGTTTAACGCATTTTAAGAACGCCCGGGCTGGTGCGTCACAAATAAAACTGTGAATTTTGACATAATACTGTTTGTTATTGTATACAAAACCATTGTTAATCAAATTTTCTAATTCATTAATTAAATCTTCCAAATAAGATTCCAAAGGCAAAGGTTTTTACCCTTTCCACAAAAATTCCTATTGCAAATGGATCAGAATTAATATTTTTTATTTTTCCTAAAATAGGCCAAAATGAAGTGGAGGAGATTTGAATATTTCAACGCCATCTATATTAAAACTAATGTTTATTATATCACCAGTTAAACGCTGCGAATGTTGAGATAAAAAATGTTTGATGTTGACTAACAGACCTATGTGACAGTATTCACCTGTCAAGAGTATCTTGGAAATATTTTTAACTGTTTCAACAGGAGTTGCTAACAAAGTGCGAGCGTCTCTAGGTAATTCAGGGTGTAAAGGAGATAATATAGATAATATACTAGAAACACAAGAAAGTGTTAGGTGATGTTTTAAAGCGACCTGACGTAATTGATCAGTTAAATGTACAGTCTGTGGTACAGTATTAGTATTAAAATTTACAATGTTATCAGTCAAAGGAGCCTGAGAAAAACAGTCATTGGAAATAGCCGGACAAGTATGTTCAACAATACTATTATTAGAAATCTCGATAGAGGTATTTTCAACAAATTCTTCTAAAAAAATATTATTCTTAATCTCGCTATCTAAATGAGGAGTTGGTATCAACGTTTGACGTCTTAATCTTACATCCTCAAGTATTTTTTGTTTCGCTTTTGCAACTCTACGATATATTTGGCGTTTCTGAACAGAAGATTTTCGCGTTTTTAACATAATGAATTAACTATTAATAATATTAAATTATCTTTTATAATGAGTTAAAATAAGAAATATAAAATACGAATAAAAATACACCTAAACTTAAATTTACAAAAAAACCTTTATAAATACCCTAATCAGCAGGTTCAACTCAGTTCGCAGGACGCTGAACTTTAATACGTTGAGGAGCGTGTTTAAGCCAGTTCTTAATGTAGTCCTCAATTTCCTTATCGGTTAAACTAGGGCATACATGTTTGACTGATTCTATGTTAAAAGAAAACGTTGAATAAAAGGTATGCATGCAAAGGATTTTCTATACTTACTCACAATTGCCTTTTTGAGTTCTGTATCCTGAAATGCAATTTTATTGCCCCTAGATCCGCAGTAATTGAAATTTGCCCCCACATCAAAGGACAGAACAGTCTTCAGAATTTTGTTTACCCTAGAAGATCCTGCTTTACCTCCTAAACTTGCTATATAGGAACACTAGAAATATTAAAACAGTTAAAATTAGTTTAATCTACAATTGTTACTTACAAAAACATTACAATTGTTTTCGTCTTTCAAGTAGTTTTCCAATAAATAAAAGGTATCCAGTGTAGAAATCGGCAATTCAATAGGAAGTTGTATGTTCTTAATTGATGAAGTATAGTTAACTGACTGTTGTTTATTAATCCAGGTCAAAATACTATTGATAGTTTGTTCTTGCCTTAATAAAATGGTTAAGATTTGCTCCTTTAGTTCTAAAACGCGCTCACAATTAAGTAAATCTCATTAAGAAGTAGGCATCTAAATTACCTCTGTCAGTAAGGTCCAAGAAATCATTTGCATGTTTGGATACAGTAGGTATCTGTCGGGTAATAGACGTTGGCGTAGCAGGCGATCCACTACTTTGTGTGCATAACCCTAAATATTTAAGTTTTAAAATAGTAATTTCCCTGTTGTAAATTTCATATAAAATTTACATGAAAACCCATAAGAAACTTATTTGCTTTTATTGGTTTTTATGGGACATTATGTATATCTACATGCAGTTAAATAAAAACATATAACTAGTCTATTGGTAATTTATATGTACCTATAGGCAATTAAGAAATGTTTTAGTTGCGAACAAAACCAATAGAAACCGCATCGTAGTATATATGACAAAAATTTTAATAACTGTTATTTTCATAGAACTTTCCAAGGTATTATTTAATGGAGTTGCAACTCCTTATAATAAAGATCAGGAAAAAGAAGTAACAGTTATTAATGTTGGAACCAGGATTGACAATAAGGTATTGTACAATTTTCTTTTTCAAAAAACTAATGAGGCTTTATTACAGATTCATTTAGGTAGGAACGTGTATTTGGATGAAGTAATTTATGATTCCATTTGTTTTAAATCAAAAAACAATTCGGTTTTTGTTTAAAATTTAGCATCCGCATTATTTGGAGATTACACTTTACAGAATTCATCTGTAACAGGAGTAATGTGCAACAGATTGAAAACGGATCCAAGGCCACCATTAAATCCAACCATAACTATGGCCATTAAAGGTAAAAATCATATGGTTGTTGAAACGAACAGCTACCTATTTTTTTTGTTCAGATATTCTGCAATTCAAATTAACGAGGGAAAACTGGAGTGCTGAAGAAATAGAAGCCGAATGCAAACATATAAATCATATTTTGGCACAAAAAATTGCAGATGTTCGCCGAACAATCCGCACAAAGAAAAACATTAAAGACTTTGATATGAATGATCCCACCGCAGAAATAGGTGCAGGGGTAATTGATCCATTGGAAATACGAGAAGTTGATGATGCAACTTTTTTATCTACAGAAATCCAGTTATCGGAAAATCTTTTACAAGAAGTTCATAACACGGTATGTATTAAGAAAATAAAACATTCTTATACTTATACTATGTACTTTATTTCAGGTTAATTAGTTACAAAAATAATTTTAAAAATCTTAATTGTCTATTAATCACTTTCAAATGTGTTAGGGAATTGACATAAGTATGTATTTTGGGCATCAATTTCTATTAATATACATTTTTCTTGAATTGATTTGATGGGTATTATTTTATTTTCTGTTTTTTTTTGTTACTTGAAACAAATGAGATAACTGTATTTCTCCGTAATGTATAGGTTCAGTTTTAAATATTACTACTAACATATAATTATCAGTTACATTTGAAAATAACTTTAATATTTGGCAATATTGACCTGATGTTGTTTTTATTATGGTATTATTATGGTTAGTTTTTGTATATTCTACGCTATGATACATTTTATTTTTATAAATACATTTTTGTATTTTCGAACGTTACTAATATCTTGTGATTTAAAACTTGATTGTAGGTGTACAAGTTCGCTGGAATCATAAGGTGAACCTGATCCGATAAAAATGATTTCTGTAGATTCTGTTATTGTTTTGGTTTTATTATGAGAAAATAATAATTGACAATAATTTCTACTTAAATCACTTAAACTTGATTTCTCATCAAACATTATTTTATACAACTCATATTTTTGCAAAAATTTTTTGTAATTTGTTTTGAAACACCAACAGGTCCTTTAACTAATTGTTTTAATTGAAATATACCCGATTCATATGGAAAACAGCTACTAGCCCATAAGGGCCCTGATTTTTAACATTTTTAGTAACATGCAATAAACTATGAACATTGTAAGTCATTTTAGATTTTCCATACAACAACTCAAAATCTTTAACAAAATTACTAAGGTTATATTCGGCTTTTACTAAATCAGTATCACTAATACCAGCTTGCAATAATAGATATATAGCATCAACCAATAAAGCTAAGTGATTTAAGTGTATTGGTTTCAAAATATCTTTCAGGCATGGAAGTGAGTAAAATAACAACCACCACTTCCATTCACTTGCCTTCCATTTTGCTTTTTCACTTAGTTTTCTTGGATGCCTGTGTATTTCTTGTGGAGGTTTAATTGATATTAATCTATTGTTAATTTTTTCTAAAATTTTGGGGTTCCCTAAGTAAAAATTATGTTTACTTTCTGCAGTAAAGGTTGTCCAGATGTCCCACATTTGTCGGACTACACCTAAAAATTGTATTAATTACAATTCTTCTATTGTATTTGCTGTTTAAACTTACCTAAAATTACTCCATGCATATAATCAAGAGGCAGACCCCACACTATATCAAAATGTGGCAATGCTAATAATCGAGAAGGTCCTTTAACTCCCCTCGTGTAATTTTTATAATCTTCGCAAATAGTTTCTTGTAAGTCCGTTATATGGGATTCAAAACTTCTATCTTTTGTGGGTTTTTTTGCTATGGGATACTTGATCTGTCGTTCTACTACCTCTCCTGAATGATAACACCAGCTACATCCGTAATAACCGTTATACTGTAATCTATTCTGTAATATGGGCCTAGCAACGGAATCTACACAGCATAAAAGTGGAAGAATCTTGAAATTTTTGTTTCTCTGTTATTTTGATTTTTCACAAAATGCCATTGTTTGATAATATATTTGTTTCACAAACAAAGGGCTCTAACAAAGTATTCATTAGTTGATTATTCGGCTCATTCTTGCCAATCCATATTCCACCAAGTAGTACATATTTAAATCTCATATTAGGTGGTAATTCATTTATAATAATTTGTAGAGGCCACATAGATAATTTTGACGAAGAAAAATTGGAGCACCATCTAAATTGAAATTAAATGTTAGATCAAACTTCAATCCTTTTTCCTTTAACAACTTGTATATTTCACCGTCATGAACGTTTTCTAATAAACCATTATTTGATCTATTGTGTAAATTTAAATTATTATATACGTCTTTATTTGCCAGTATTGTTTTAAACTGGTAATCTAAATCTACAGATATAAACATATTATCTGTTGTTGGCGAAATTAGTTGTTGAACGTTGCATTCTGTATTGTTGCATACCATTAACCTATTCTCCACATTTGTAGATGGAACAGAGGAAATCAAAATTGACTTACAATTTTACAGAAAAAATTGTATTTTATTTTATTTTCTGGAGGATCGAAAGTTTTAGATATCATATAATTGGATGTATTAAATGATTTATTAAGATTGGCACATATTTTTAGTAATTCTAGTATATCGTGTCTTGCTTCGTTCGTTAATTTGTGTTTTAAACTTAGACCATAAACCATTGTCAACACATCAAATTTTGTTAATTGAGCATTTTCAAACATGTACTTCTGTAAATCTTCTTGCTCTGCACTTCGTTTTTTTTCATGTTGCTCAGAATTTTTCTGTTCTTCATCAGAACTAATGTTATCTCTATTATCAGCATCATCATTACTACTATATGTACTACTGCTACTACTACTACTTGTACTGGTAACGCTGTCACTATCAGTGGAATAGGATTCATCTGAATTGATTTGATTTGTTGATAAATATTCACTCTCATTATTGTCATAGAGGTTCTCAATGTAATTAGTATCTTGTGTTTCTTTACTTATGGCTGTTGATGTACTAGGTGTAGCAATATTTTTACTTTCATTGTCTTTAATGTTAGAAGCGTGATATTGTTTTGCAGCTGGATAATAACGATTAAAAATTTATACTTGAATTTTAGCTTATAATCATAATCCACATACCTTTACGCCAACGCCACTGTGTTATTCGGGAAACAGATTTTCGTTTTTTTTGTTGTAAAAATAATTTATATCCACTCTTTTTTGTAGCCATGGCCATTATATTTATAAACGTAAGTATGATGTGTAAGCACAAATAACAAACAAAATTATCCCTGCTGTAAATTTCATACAGAAACCTATAAAAACATTTTGTTGGCTTGTATATGTTTTGTATTAAGTATTTGAAACAGCATATACAAATAATATAAAAATCAATTTGTAAATCCAAATAGCACACATTATTTTTTATTTGGAAATGCATACCTGCTAATGCAATATATGCTTTTCCACATAAAAACATAATGCCTCCTATTTGGATTTGCATATTGATTTTTATATTATTTGTATATGCAATAACTGTTTCAAATACCTAGTACAAAACATATACAAACCACCAAATTTTTTTATAAGTTTCTATATGAAATTTACAACAGGGTTAACAAATTAAAGAAAGATATTACTGTCTATACGATGGGTCGAGTCTGTAATTGATCGTCTCTCTCTCTGTTCTGTGGCTGATTCTGCTGTATTAAACGCGTATTTAATGCCAGAGGATGGTGTATCAGGACTAGTTTCCCTATGATTCTGTGATGTCGATAATACTGAAATGTTAATTTAAAATCAAAATTCGTTAATAAATATCTGACAAAAATAACCTGTATAACCAGAATACGAACATGAAGACGGTTGGCTAAATGATTCCCTCCTAGAAACAGATGTCTCTTTATCCCTTTCAGACAAAATTGGTTGACTGACTGCTTGTTGTTAGAGTATACGCTAAAAATGCAACTTGGCAACAGTGCCCCTAGTGTACAGAAAATAAAATAAAAAAGAGAGAGATTATGGCGGTTAATGAAAGAGGGTGTAGCCGTGTTTTTAATTTAAGTTTAATGCTGTAATGTCGAATCAAATAAACTGGTAAAAATTAGTCGTTTGTCTTCTCAAAGTAACAAATATTAAGAGGTTTTGGGCCCAGAGTGTGCTCGAGGTTTTATCTAGATGTAAATTGCATAGAAAAATAAAGAGGTTAGAAAGCATGGATTCGACGACAAGGAAGTTCAACATTGAACCGTTAAATAATAATAACTATTACAATTGGAAGTTTCGCATTCAAATGATCTTAGAGGAGTATGGGGTATATAATAATGCAATAGTGGAAACTAATTTAACAAGTTTAAATGATGATGTTAAAAAGGCAGAATTTAAGAAAAATGACGCAAAAGCGAAATCAATTATTATTCAAAGTGTGGAAGACAATCAATTAGAAAATTTACGGGAAAAGGATACAGCTTATAAAATGTGGAAATGTTTGGAAAGTGTACATGAAAAGAAAGGTTTACAAGGACAAATGTATTTGAAGAAAAAGTTATTATCGTTAAAATTGAGAGAGGGTGAAAATATGGAAAAGTTCTTAATGCAGTTCGAAGAAGTGGTGCGACAATTGAAGAGCAGTGGCGTAGACATGAAGGAGGAAGATATAATTTGCAACTTATTGTTGAGTCTACCGAAGTCATATGAAACAATTGTAACAGTCTTAGAAAATTTACCAAGTGAAAAATTGAAATATGAAGATGTAAAAGTGAAATTGAAGGAAGAAGCAGAAAAAAGAAAATGTGCAAGTGATGCTGAAAATACAGAAGAAAGAGTTGCTTTTATTTCAAATGTGAAAGACAAATTATGTTATCAATGTGGACAAAAAGGCCACTTTAAAACAAACTGTTGGAAGAATGGAAATGGACGAAACTTCAGGGGAAGATATGAAACATATGCAAGTAGTAGCAGAAATGGTGAACAAGAGGCAGCAGGAAGAAATGAAAATTATAATCAATGGCAATATAGAGGGAAAAATGGAAATCAGTTTAGAGGCCATCAATTTCGTTATCAACAGTTCAGGGAAACAGCAATTTTAGCAGAGGTGGAAGAGGTAATTTTAATAGAAATGTTAATAATATGCAACATAGCCATTACTCAAATTCAGATAATGCATGTGATAATAGCGATACAAATTTAGATAGAAGTGTTTGTTTCATGACTGAAGGGATGAATGATATTATAAATGTAAATGAAAATGAAGTAATCAGTTTTGTCATAGATTCAGGTTGCACCAATCATATGGTCAACAATAAAAATTATTTTTCTAATATAATGCTACTGAATAATCCGATAAAAATTGCAGTTGCAAAATGATAAGTGTGTATTAGCTACGGCTACAGGTAATATTAAAGTAATTAGTTATGTAAACAAAAAGGAAATTAATTGTACAATCCAAAATGTATTTTACGTGCCTGAGTTAAGAAAGAATTTATTATCAGTTAAACAGTTAGAGCAGGCAAACATCACTACTGTATTTAAAGATGGAATTGTAAAAATGTTTCAAAACAGTAACTTGATAGGATTAGGCACTCGTAACAATTTATATGAGATTAGTTTTAGATTAATTAATACTGAATGCTTAAGTGTTGAAAGTACAGATAATGAAATGGTCACCTGGCATAAAAGATTTGCGCATATTAATTTTGAAAGTTTAAAAACGTTAATTAAAGGTAATATGGTAATGGGCATTGACAGTAACGTAAATTTATCAAATATCGAGTTTTGTGAATCATGTGTTATGGGGAAAATGTCAAGGTTACCTTTTGGAACGCGAACAAAAAGTGGACGATTTTTAAAAATAATACATTCAGCTGTATGTGGTCCAATAAGTCCTCCTACATCAGATGGTTATAAGTATTTTGTTACTTTTATTGATGGATTTTCTAATTTTGCAATTACTTATTTACTAAAAATAAAAGTGAAGTTTTTGGTAAATTCAAAGAGTATGTAAGCATGACGATTTCAAAATTTAATACTAAAGTATCAATGTTACGTTGTGATAATGGCGGCGAATACGCTTCAAAAGAATTTAAAGAGTTTTGCAAAAATGAAGGAATTATGTTAGATTATACCACCCCTTACACGCCAGAGCTAAACGGGAAGGCAGAACGAATGAATCGTACTTTAGTTGAACGAAGTAGGACAATAATGAACGAAGCTGGTATGCCGAAATATTTCTGGGGTGAAGCTATAACAGTTTCAACATATATTATTAATAGGAGTCCAACCAACAGTATATCTGAGCAGGTAACACCAGCAGAGTTATGGTACAGAAGAAAACCAAATGTCACAAATTTGAAAATATTTGGGTCGGTTGCTTACAGTTATATACCAGGGATTTTAGAAACAAATTTGATTCGAAAGCAGAAAAATGTATTTTCATAGGATATACAGAAAATGGGTATAGACTTTGGAGTTTAGAGAAGAACAAAGTGTTTATTTCAAGGAATGTAAAATTTGATGAAGGCGTTTTTCATTTTAAGCCAAATGCGACGGGTATAGTAAGCGATTGTAAAGATGAAAGAAACGAGGAATGTAGAGATAAAATAAGGATAACAGAAGTAGAAAGTGTAAATAATGAAATTGTAATGCAAGATGAGATACCGGAAGACGGAAATAATGAGAAAAGGAGAAATAGGAGAAATGTGAAAGCGCCATGTTGGCAAGAGCATCGGCGCCGGAAAGGGGGCAAAGCAGGGCACTTGCCCCCAGGATTCATTTAAAATCGTTGAGTGTAACTAAACTGAATACTGAATATTAATTTCATGGTTTTGAGTATGGCACAATTCCACCTTGGAATTGTATGCAGCGGCGGACTAAGCACTCTGAAAGTCCCGAGCGTTGAAATGATGCTCCTTGTGCGATTTGAAATTGATGCACCTGCTCAATGTTACTCTACTGATCCTATACGATGATTGGATATGATTATATGTATGATAGCGTAAAACCTTAAATGTAAAGTTGCATAGTTTTTTTATGTCGTAATGTTATTGCGTTACAATTTTTGCTCGGTTTCATTTACATGCTTACAGAACAGATTTAGGTAGAAACGGATTATACGTTTTAAAACTGCCTAGAAGTTTTTATTTGCATTTGTGGCAAAAGACGTGTACTTCAACCTTCAACAATCCTCTTTTTTGTAATCAAAATTCTGTAAAATTTTCAAAATGTTTATTTTAAAATGTACGGGTTCTTTGAAGGGATTAGATTGACAGCTATGAAATTTGCATCTTCAGATAACTAACAATACTTTAATTCTAAGTAAACGCAGGTAGATAGGTACCAAACCCTTTTCAAAGTTAACGTTTTTTTCTGCAAACTGAGGATAAAAATGATTATTCAAATTTGTATAGGTACCTAAGAATTATATAAAATGCACCTACCGAAATATGAATAAATTATAATCAAAAATTTACAAACACATTCAACAAATAAAAAATAGAGTGTTATCGTTTGGACAGAGTTTGTATTAATTTATTACTTTGATTTGGAGCCATTTTGTGACCAATTTGCAAATAATATTTTCTTGCTCTAAGAATAAAATTGCTTATGTCTACTTTTCCTAAAAATAATTTTGGATTGTTTAATATTCCTAATCTATGTAAGCATCGATGTAATCGAATGTTTAATTAATAAAATAATCTTTGCTGATGTAAAATACACAATCTTTCAGACAAAAACAAGAAAGTGCCATCGCCTAAATTTTCTGTGTGGACATAAACAAATTACGTCACGACCGGAGCACTCTCGACTTGTATTCTCCTCATTCTTGTATACACATTTTAAGGAACGTGTAGTATATGCTGTTTGTTTACTTAAATTTTTGAGTTAATTAGATTAAGTTATAGTTTATTGTTAAGACTATTTTGTGATTAGTTTCAAACTTGAATTATATAAGGTAAGAGTCTCCTTTCAAATATTATGGAATAGGTATACATTTTACATAGATTTTAAAGTAAATTATTGGTATCATTTGTATTTTTAGTAATCATGGATATAAGAAATTTTTTTAAGAAAAAAACTGACAATGATTCCAAATTAAAACCTTTGGAACCATTAGAAGAAGCAACTACATCTACTAACGCATCTACTTCTACTAGCGTAGCAGTGGTAGGGGTAGGTGAAAGTTTTGTGTCGTCACATTCTAATGTTGATGATGGAACTAAGTCAAAATCTTTATCTGGTGTTGGTGAAAATCGGACTGTTCATATTCATCCTTTTGATATAGGAGATTTTATTGAAAATCATGCTTCTATTTCCGATGAATCAAGATATGCGTTGTTGACCAGATGTTTTACTCCGGATTCAACTTATAATTTTAAAATGGATTCAGAAGGAAAAAGAGTTTTTCGTTACGAATGGTTACAAAATTACGATTGGTTAGCTTATTCAAGTAAGCTTAAGGGCGGACTTTGTAAAACTTGTGTTATATTTCGACCAAATTTAAGAAGATGGGTTTTGGATCTTTTATTGTAAAACCTTTCAAAAATTACAAAGATTTTCATGAAAGTGCAAAAACCATATGTGTTCGGAGTGGCATCGTTCGTCAACAATAAAAGCAGTAAACTTTCGACAAATTATGGAGGGTAAAATGCATGTGTCGCTGAACAACTTAGTACCTATGAACGGGAACAAGTTAAATCTAATAGGAAAAAACTGATTCCAATTATTTCCACTATAATTTTTGTGGTACTCACGACTTACCTCTCCGTGGTAAAACCACTGGAAATTTTGATGACCTTTAAATTTTAGAGTCGAAAGCGGAGATTTAGTTTTAAAAGATCATTTAGACAATGGAGCAAGAAATGCTAAATATACTTCTCACCAAACTCAGAACGAATTAATTAAAATTTGTGGTAATATTATTCGAGAAGAAATTATTAGAGAAGTCAACGCTAGTGAAGGTTTTTCTTTGTTGGCTGATGAATCGGCGGATATATCTGGGGTTGAGCAGCTTTCCATAGGAGTAAAATTTGTTGATACAAATAATACAGTACGCGAGGAATTCTTGGGATTTACTGAACTCAGTTCTATGAATGCGGAAGGAATATCATCAGCAATATTACAATCTTGTGAAAGTTATGGGATCAATATGCAAAAGTTAGTAGGATTAGGATTTGACGGTTGTGCAACAATGGCAGGTCGCGAAAACGGAGTGCAGAAAATAATTCGTGAGAAATATAATAAAGCTCTCTTTTTCATTGTGCTTCACACAGACTTAACCTAGTAGTCAACGATTTAAATAAAATTCAGGATGTACAAAATTCCGTAGCTATTATAAAAAGGTCATTAACTTTTTCCGAGAAAGTCCATATCGAAGAAAATATGTACCCAAAATACCGTTATTTTGTGATACTAGATGGTCTGCGAAGTATAAGAGTATAAGAATATTTTCTACCCATTTTGAGGAAATAAGAAACGCCCTAGAACATTTATCATATTCTTTAGAAATAAATGGAGAAACACGATCAAAATCCAACCAGTTATTATGCGCAGTTTCCACTTCAAAATTTATTGTGTGCTTGCATATTATTTCACACTATAGTGCCAAACTGGAGCCTGTTTGTAATATTTTACAAGCAAAAAACATAAACATTTTATCGACAAAGAAACATGTTCAATTACTTTTATCGTTTCTGAAAGATCACAGAGCTGACGCAGAGAAATATTTTAAAGATATATTTATCTGACGGAAAAAAATTTGACATTGATATTAAAGTACCTAGATTAGCTGCAAAGCAAACACAAAGGGCTAACTACACTACTGATACTGTTGAAAATTATTTTCGAATTTCTCTGTTTACTCCATATTTGGATTCAATTATACAATCAATTGAAGTCCGATTTTCCGAAGAGACGGATACTGCATTTGCCCTGTCCATTTTTCACCCGTCGTTAATTGTACAGGCAGAAAATTTAGTTTACTAAAGTCAAATATCCATAACATCTCAAAAGGTATGAAATTGAAAATTTGAGTTGTGAAACCGAAACTTGGAAAGAAATGTGGGTTTCAAAAGTCAAAAGCAATGATACTGAGACAGAGCTGGAAATTGTTGAATTAATAGATAAACATTGCCAGTTTTTTCCTTCCGTCAAAAAAGCATTGCAAATTTTTTTAGCCTTACCTCCTACCACATCAACAATCGAAAGATCCTTCAGTACGCTCCGACGGGTAAAAACATGGTTGAGGTCTACCATGTCTGAAGAGAGACTTTCTGGTCTCTGTATGCTTAGCGCCCACAGAGAGTTTGTAAATAAAAATAAAGACACATTTATTGAAAAATAATTAATAGATTTTCTCAAAACAGAAGAAATCTCCTATTGCTTTTCTCTGAGTAAAAGTTGGCAAAAAGTTTATTTTTATTATCGTATTTTTATTAATAAAAGTGTAACTGTTTCACTCTATTTATTTTTGCCCCCTCTATATTTTACTCGTCCGGCGCCACTGGGCAAGAGGATTATGAAATGTATATGGCATTTAATGCAATGAATTTTGTAGAAAATGTTCCAGAAAGATACGAGGATTTATATGACAGGACAGATAAAGATCTGTGGATACGAGCTATGGATAGAGAATTAAATACAATAAATAGAAACGAAACCTGGGAAATTGTCGATAAACCAAGAACAGAAAAGAAACAGATAATAGATACAAGATGGGTATATTCCTATAAAGCATACGAAAAAGAGGAAGAAAATAAATATAAAGCGAGATTGGTAGCCAGGGGCTTTGCTCAAGATTTAAATAAAGATTGTGACATGGTGTATTCACCAGTTGTTAAAATGACTACAATTAGAATGTTATTAATTTTAGGAAATCAATACTCTTTCCATTTTCAACAATTAGACGTGAAATCGGCATTTTTAAATGCTGAAATGACTGATGATATATACATTTACCCGAAAAAGGTTTTGATTGCAATCCTGACAAAATTCTTAGATTAAAAAATCATTATACGGACTTCAGCAGTCTTCAAAATATTGGAATAATGAAATAAATGAATGTTTAATGCAAATTGGGTTTAGTAGATCAGAAAACGATTTTTGTTTATATTTTATGTCGCACAATGGTCAAAATGTGTTTTACTGATATATGTAGACGACATTATTATTGCAAGTGCTAATTTGAATTTAATAAAACATGTTACTTCAAAATTAATGTCTAAATTTGATATCAAGGTAAAAGATAAACTTGAATACTTTCTTGGAATTGAAATAAAATATAATAAAGAAGAAGGTTATTTACAAATATGTCAATCAAAATATGCAAAAAGTCTTTTGTGTCGTTTTAATATGAAGGACTGTAAGGGTACAATTACACCTATAGATCCAAATTTAAAACTTAATTTTTGTACGGATAAAAACAAATTAACTGTTAAACCTTTTCGTCAAATGATAGGTAGTTTAATGTATTTAATGCTAGGGTCCAGACCCGATATAAGTTTTGCTTTAAATTATTTTAGCCGTTATCAAGATAGGGCAACGGATGAAGTTTATAATCATTTAAAAAAATTTTAAAATACATTAAAAGTACTACTCACTTAGGATTAGAGTATAAAAGAGGAAATTATGATACTAAATTAGTTTGTTATGTTGATGCTGACTGGGCTGGGGATATAAATGACCGCAAGTCAGTTTCAGGGTTCTGTTTTAAAATGTTTGATAGTACTCTGTCATGGATTACACGAATACAACAATGTATGAGTTTGTCTACTACTGAAGCGGAATTAGTAGCATTAAGTTCATGTGTTTGTGAAGGTCTTTGGTTAAAAATTGTTAAGTGACTTCAATATTCAGATAGAAAGTATTACTGTTTTTGAAGACAATCAAGGAACTATTTCAATAATCAAAAATCCGGCTAATAAAAGAAGGGTTAAACATATTGATATAAAATACAAATTTATTTGTGAAAAAATTCAAAATAAAGAAATTGAGTTATATTATTTAGGTTCAAAGACTCAACCAGCAGACATTTTAACCAAGGGTCTTGGGTTTATATTGTTCAATAGGTTTAAGGAGTATTTAGGTTTGAGCATTTTTAGCGAAGGGGGGTGTTAGAGTATACGCTAAAAATGCAACTTGGCAACAGTGCCCCTAGTGTACAGAAAATAAAATAAAAAAGAGAGAGATTATGGCGGTTAATGAAAGAGGGTGTAGCCGTGTTTTTAATTTAAGTTTAATGCTGTAATGTCGAATCAAATAAACTGGTAAAATTAGTCGTTTGTCTTCTCAAAGTAACAAATATTAAGACTTGTCTGTTAGAAAGAGATATCGGAGGTATTCTAGGTGGCGGGGGAAAATTTATAGTTTTTTTTTCAAACTAATGGTGTCTCTACATCCTCTTCAGATTCATCTTCAGAAGAAATAAATCTGTTTGGTGCTCTCCTGATTCTTTTAGAGCTCTCCACTACTTGCTCTGCTTCATAATCGGATGTCTGAATGTCTGATGTGTACTCAAGTCTTTTGAGCTTACTTTTAGATTCCGCAATATTATCTAAGATTAAGTATAAAATAATAATAAAATTTTAAATAGCATTTTAAATATGAGATAAGAAAGAATACTTATTCATATCGTTTGAAACAGACGAATCTATATCAACACCGTCTTTTGTTAAATAACAATAAAATTTATCCTCAACTTGGTTTTACCTGAATTAAAAACAGACGTTTGATGGGGTATAACTTCCAACCGTCGTTGTCATCGACTGTTTCACCGTTAAGAAGGCATTTCTCAAAACGACCTTGGTGTTTATACGGTGGCCAAAAAGCTTCTTGTTTTCTAGGTGTTAACCATTCAGAGCGAATAAGCGCTATACCACCATCCTGCTCAAACTCAATACCTACAAAGGCCATAACCTAAAATTATTATTTCGTATCGTTGCAGTATTTAGGTACTCTTTGCTCGCTTACTCTGGCTAGAGAAAACAACACAAACAAACACTCAGTCACTAATCAATTGCATCACAACGGCACTGTGCAAGATGAATAGATGTCGATGTCGCAGATAAACGCGCCAAAAATCAGGTAACCCATAAAAGTACGACAGTTAGGATCGAGGATGCCAAATTTCTATTCCGTTTAATCATTGTGTTTAATTATGGAAATATGATGTAAGTATGTTGTCTAGAATTAATTACAAAATTCTACTCAAATACAAAGTAAAACGATAGTTTTGTAACCATTTCTAAAATAATGTATGCCACAATTATATACGATCATTTTTGTTATCTTATCTGACTAATTAAATTCGTAAGAAGCTTCACGAATGGCAACACAGCACAGCACACTTTCACAACATACACGCAATCATATACGCACGCAACGTTCCCTCGTATTTTTCAAATTGAGTATATCGTATAGACACAATTACACAAAATGATGAAATATTTGCAATTTGCATAAACAAAAAGTTTTTTCTGGTATTACTAATCAATAGTATGAATTAGCAGTATATTCCTAGACCTGAACCATAAATGATCATCAGTCTCGAATGAGAAAACAACTTATAAGAACCAAATATATCGTCACCATTACGTCACAAAATTGTCGTCTTATTTACGACATTTTTTTCGTACTAAACGTACATGACCAAATAAAGACGTCATTGATACGTGTACTTACGTATCTCTGCTACCTGGGAAAATCATAAATAGAAATATGTAGGTAAATACTGAGCCACATTTCAGTGTGATCCTTAAATAATTATACCGGAACTATACCTTCTATACTATACCATGCTAAGCAAAAAAGCCGTAACTACATTTTTTTTGTACAATTTGGTGTAACAGAGAACATGTGTCGATTAAGATTTGTATCAATGTTTTTCATTAGTCGTTTTAGAGTCTAAAATATTTGTCTTTAAATGCTTATACCTGAAAATGGAAATACAGCTTTTTTGATTAGCACGGCAGTATATATCAAGCATTTTACTAGTTTTAATTACTTATTCTTTTAGGAAATAAAATTGATCTATCTGTACCACTCGATGAGTGTAGAAAAATAGAGGCATTAACAGAAAAGCAAGCAAATTCAAAAGAATGGTTTGACTATAGGGCAGGAAGGATTACAGCATCCAAATTTAAAGGTGCCTATCGTACAAAGATTGAGAAGCCATCAATCTCATTAATAAAATCTATTTGTTACCCTACCTCACAACAGTTTAAAACTTCTGCAACAGTCTATGGATGCAAACATGAGAAACTAGCATATCAAAATTATACAAAAGATATGGCATTATCGCACCATAATTTTGATGGAAATGAGGTTGGGTTATGTTTAAATCCCAAGTATCCATACTTTGGTGCATCACCTGATGCATTAGTGGAATGTGATTGTTGCGGTTTGGGTTGTGTGGAGATAAAATGCCCTTATTGTGCAAGAGATATTGACCCATCGGAGATCCAAATTTTAAAGAAAGTGGGTGTGAAGGAACTTGATGGTCAAACCGTACTAGATCATAACCACACATACTTCTACCAAATGCAAATGCAACTTGCTGTTACAGGTCTTGCATATTGTGATTTTGTTGTTTGGAGTAAGCAAGGTTACTTTAAAAGAGGGTATTACCAGATGACGAGATGTGGAAAACAGAAAGCGTGAAGGCGGCTTCTTTTATTACGCTGTTATTTTACCAGAATTACTGGGTAAATATTTTACAAATAAAAATGTGCAAAGTTTAACTAACGCAAGTTTGGCAGATTGGGAAATAATAATTGAAAATTAATAAGCTTATTAGTTTTAAGTTCATAAATGGTAATTTGCGTATCAATATTGTAAATAAACTGTTTTCAAATCCTGATCGGTATCATGTTAATAAATGAAAAATTTTTATCAGGAAGTACATAATACTTTTGGTCAATAAAAACTCTATATTATTAATTCTATATTTTTACTATTTACAGATTCAACATAAAGAAAACTACTAATAATAACACCTAATCGTTTTATAATGGAGGTATAATAGAAGGACACAAATTTACTAGAGCACAACAGACGACAACAATTTTGTCAATAAAAGCAAATTCATTATCACATTTTTTTGATAACGTTACTATCGGCAAAGTACTACTTAATATTAAATATTTTTGTTTTAAAACACCTATTAAACGTTCTATGTGTATGCGTACTCAGCTAGTTTACGTGTGTCTTCAATCTCTCTTGCTGTAAGTTGATTTCGTCCCTTTCTAAAATTGGGGTGACTAGTTGTGCAAAACACAATTGAATTGAATCCTCGACAGTAAAACCTCGATCTGCTAAAACTACGTCACCTGGTAATAAGTTACTTAGAAATCCACTGTTTTCACAAATGTATTTATCACTTGCTCGTCCCCCATAAGCATTTGAAATAATTGAAATTTGACCGTGTGGTGTAATCCCTATTAGGAATTTTACACTTTGGTGATGTTTATAATTCGACCATGTTTTAGCAGCTGCTGATAGGTTTGATGATTTTTCTGTAAAAACTTCAAAGCAATCTATAATTACAGTAGCTGAAGGGAAATGTCGTATGAAACATTTTGGAATGTTCCTTTTTAAATCATCTCGTTCTGGCCAAATAATTAAATTCTAAAAACCATAAACATAATTATTAATTAATTAAAAAAATTGCAAATTACCTTTAGTCTATCATACATAATTTGCATAGTATCTGAAAAAATTCTACTAGCTGTTGTATGGTGACAGCCGAACCGATTGGCTAAGTCCTTAAATGGTAAATTTAATCTTAATTTAATAAATGTTAAGATTAATTGTTGAAACTTAGTCAACGCTGAGCAATGTGTTCTTTGTATGTACGGTTCTATTAGTTCATATACACACATTAAATATTTATAAGATACTAAACCTGTATAATATAAAACATTATCATCACATCCTTCAAAATATTTTTGAGTGAATTCTAAATGATCTAATTTTTTTCGTAATTCATAAATTTGTCTGTTGCATTCACGTAATGCTCTATCTAGTTGGACTACACGTATATCTTCATTTTGAAGTTGCTCAGAAGGTTCCAGTTCTTCAACCTCTTCTGTAATGTCTTCGTGGGAAGTGGTACTTTGTAAATTATGCTACAATCTTTACCCCAAAATTAATACAAAATGTTTACATATATATATTGCATTAATTTCAAGGGCTAGGCCATAAACTAAGGTAAAACATTTTAACTACCCAATTACGACTCTGTAGTCACCCATTTCAAATTTTAAATTTAAATATTTCCCGCGCGGAAGTATAGAACAATAGAGAGGGGGTGAGTTCAGTTCCCGCCAGATTCGTTGGCATTTATTCATTATGATTATGTCTCGCATCCCAAGACGTTATGTATAGAGGATTATGTTTAGTTTATGTTATGTGTCCTTGTGTTCGTTTATTGAAATAAACGTTTTGTGGCAATCACTGTATATCTTACATACCTTTTCGCGATTTCGGCAATCTTACAGATCAGGTGTGGGGTTATGAATTGTTACGAATAAGTTGTCAGGAATAAATCGTGAAGAATACGTCTTGTGATTTATTTGTGCAACAAGTACAATTCTGGTTTCAAAATGGCTACCGCCCAAGAGTTTGGTGAAGCTACCCAAGCAACAATAGATGAGGTCGTAACTGCTGCCGTTCGAGCGTTACAAATTAGGGAGCACACCAAAGAGCAATCCTATTCCAACAAGGAAATTTCGGCATTGTTACCGACCTTTGGGGGAGACGCCTCAGAAGATGTAGAAAATTGGTTAGCGCGCGTAGAAGCTATCCAACTTACTTATGGAGTCAGTGATCGCATTATGCAACTTATAATGGTGACAAAATTTACGAATGCTGCGTTAGTTTGGTATCATTCCAAGATCGAGTTTATTTCACTGCCACTTGAAGAGCTGAAGATAGAAATTAGAAACATGTTTGCTAGTAGGCCAAACCGAATAGAATTAATGCGAAATTTAGAAGCTCGCAAGTGGAAGAGAAGCGAAAATTTCTCCACGTATTTCAATGACAAAGTGTCGTTGGCGAACCGAATGGGATTGTGTGAACGTGACATCATCGAATACGTCATCGATGGACTAGGCAATACCACTCTGCAAAGCCAAGCACGAATTAAAGATTTTACTTCATTAAAGGACTTGCAAATAGTTATGAATAATTTAACCCCAGCAGATCGAGGTGTTGCAGTGGGTGTTACAAATCAAGCAAAACAAACAAGTGTTCCACCGTATCGCGTAAATGCTGGCAATGGGCCATCAAGTAATAGATATTATCGCTGTTTTAACTGCAACGTCAGCGGCCACCGAACTTCGGAGTGTCCAAGACCGACACGTGCAAGGGGCTCTTGTTACGAATGTGGTGACAGTCGACACCAGCGTTGGGATTGTCCTAGGCTACGACGTCCAGATCCTGCACCACAACCAGACTCCACAACGGCACTGTTGGTTACCGAACAACCTGAGATCGTGGAAGCGACGCCACCAAAATCGTTACCTGCATATACCATCGATATCAGTTTAGATAAGTATGAATATCCGTTGAAAGCTGTTATTGACACCGGTAGTCCAATTTCCTTATTTGTAAAAATTTTGTACCAAACAAATTTATTGTACCTTACGTCGAAAAGGATTTATACTCGGGAATTAATAGTTCTCCTCTTGTTATCTTAGGGTTATTGAAAGATGTTGTTAAGGTAGAAAATTTTGAAGTTTCAATCACTTTTTATGTTGTCGCCGACGGTACAATGAACCATGATTGTTTGCTAGACGCGATTTCATTTCCTGCTCACAATTTAAGATTACGTTTGCAGAAACGGTTTCTTTTGAATCTACTTCTGCTAAAATAAATGTAGATTTTGTTAACAACGATGTTTTGTTGATAAATAATGTATGTGATTCATCCGATGAAAATTTAGATATCGGAGGTAAAGCGGGCCACTCACGGTCCAACGCCGCAGTACGATTTTGTCGAATGCGACAAAATTGAATATAATTTGATCGTGTATTTTTGCTTTACGACCGAGTCGGTGCGATTTGATCGCAGACAAACCAGTCAGTCTGCTGCAGTACAACATTGTTGCTCGAGTCGTTTATTTGACCGTGTATTGGTACTTGCGATTAGATTGTACGATTTTAATATTGCGAAACAAATCATTTGTAGTGAATTTCGACAATGGCTTATAGCGAGACATTTTTAAGAGAATTTTTGACATGTATAAAGACCAAGAATGTCTTTGGAAAATAAAATCGTCATCATATCATGATAAAAATGTTAGAAAAAGAGCTATGGACATTTTAGTTGCTAAATTTCAAGAAGTAAAAGCAGATGCAAACGAAGAATTTGTAAAAAGAAAATTAATAATTTTCGAACATCTTACAAAAGGGAATTAAAATTAGTAAAAACTCCAGTAAATCTGGGTCAGGGACGGACGAAATTTATAAGCCAAAATTATGGTATTTTGAGTTGCTATCTTTTTTGGGCGATCAAGATTTACCAAGAACACCTGTGTCCAATATGTCTGATGAGGAAGAGGTAAGTAAATAAAAAATATATATTCCTACAACTTTATTTTGCCAGATTACGGCTCCTTCATTATTAAAATAATTCATAAAATTTTCTCTTGTCATCTTTGCAACCTGTGACAAACTTCTGTTACTCAAACTATGTTGTAGATCGGTCAAATCATTTGAGGTAGCTCGAAGACCCTCTGTAAGGGTTCCAGATTCTTGATTTTCATGATCCAAATGTTCAGTAGGAGTATACGTTTTTGGACATTTTGTTCGCAACAGATTGTGCAAGACGCAACATGCCATCACTATAATCTCAAGAGTTTCTAAATTAACATTGATAGCCGTATGAAATATTCTAAATCTAGCAGCCAAAATTCCAAACACGTTTTCTATTATTCGACGCGCTCGTGACAATCTGTAGTTAAAAATAGCCTTTTCTCTGTCTAAATTTCTTTGAGGAAATGGTTTCATCAAGTTTTCCCTAACGAAAAGGCATCATCCCCGACAAATACATAAGGTAGAGTAAGTTCACTATTTGTTAGTTTTTCTGGCTTAGGTATTTTTAGACTTCCAAATTTCAGTTTTTCATAAAATTTTGTATTATTTAATACCCCTCCATCGGAAATTCTTCCATTGGTCCCAAAATTACAGTAGATAATTTCGTAATTGGCATTTGCTATAGCCATAAGCACTAAACTATGAAATCCTTTATAATTATGAAAATAGGAGCCTGAGTTAGCTGGTGGAACTATTTTAACGTGCTTTCCGTCTATGGCACCCAAACAGTGAGGAAAGTTCCATTTTTCCTCGAAACTATGTGCAATATGCTTCCATTCGTTTTCAGTTTTTGGAAACTAGAACAAAAATATTATTCAGTCAGGACCCGAGCAAGAATACTTTCATCAATTACATTCCCTAAGTAATTAAAAATGTCTGGCATCTTATTATAGCGTGTGATGTGTGACTAGTTTATTGCTAAATATAATCATGTTTACATTTTTTTAGATAACTGATCAAGAAAGCACTCATAGTGAACCCGTACTCTCACCCACAGCTTTAGAAAATGAAGACTCACAAATATCTGAACATTCTATCCTATCAACAGGTACTTCTACTTACAGCAAGACGCCATCTGGTTGCAAAAACGAGGGCGAAAAACAGATCCTCGTGATGACCTTTTAATTACAATTAATGAGAGGTTAAATCGGCTAAAAGCAGATGGACATGAAAAGGATAGATTTCATGTTTATAGAGACAACGTCGCTATCAAATTAAGGGCTCTTCCAACAGATCAAAGGATTATGGCTGAGAAATTAATTAACGACGTTTTATTTGAAGCAGAGTGCAATACTTTAAACAGGCAATGGAGATTGCAACCACCTTCAACTCATGCCAGTATACCTTACATTCCCCAACGAAACGATAATGTTACAGTTACTGCCGCTTCAAATAGCATTTTTCAAAGTAGATCTAATGGTACATCCACAACTAGAAATTACACAGAACTACGACCGCCTCAGTACGTTAACAGTTATCCATCCTACTCTGCATCACAATTATTTGAAACCTTTGATGCTAATGATAATAACTGATCTGTAATTCTAAATAGTGTTAGCGAAATTTCGAATAGATCTTTTTTATAGAATACGGATAAATCTGTTCAATTTATAAGGTATAGGATAAACAGAGATAAGCTTATTTTTTTTTAATAGGTTTATGTTTTGATATGTTTTATAGGTTACTGACATTACTGTTTGTTAATGTATTCTTCAAACAATATTTTCGTTTTTATGTGTGGAAACGCACTGTTTTATTTGATATTAAATGTAATTTCAAAATTTACACCTTAATGTCTTATATTTTATTACCTTTAGATAATCCTTTGCAAAAACTGTGTAAATAGCCGCACATGTTTCGGGTATTATTCTGCCCAAGGCTTGAGGAGAAATGACAGTGGAAAACTTCAAATCTTCGTAGCTTCTTCCCGTTGCTAAATATCTAAAATTGTAATAACATTATTAATATGGTTATGTAGTTGAAAAGTCACTCTAGAGCTCTGAATTTTATTGCAGGTCTTTAATTCTACAAAAACAACAAATATGTATATAGATACCAGAGAGCTCAGAGTGCCTTTTCGTACATGCCTACCATACATAATATCTATAGTACTTACCTTAAAGTAGCTGAAAGTCTTTCATGTGGTGTTATTGAAGATCGCATTACTGTGTTCTGCTTTTGAATAATAGGCGCTATGGCTGACAGTAATTCAACGTATGTGGATTCATCCATTCGAAGGTAGTTTCTCCAATCCTCTGGATGTAATCGCAATTCTTCTAATAAATGGACATGACTGTATGTATTTCTTTTTAATAACCAGTTTTTGCACCACCACCTACGTTTCTTGTGTTTTTTTCGTTTTTTTTCGGTTATACAAAGCGCAAGAGCCGCTAAAAGTATAGTTTCATCTGACATGTTTATCATTTGAAAGTATAACTCGTACTGCAAAATCGTTACGTGTGTGTTCCCATCTGATTTCCAACACAATTGTACTGCAATCGCATTCGACAAAATCGTACTGCGGCGTTGGACCGTGAGTGGCCCGCTTAATGTATCACGTTCGGAAAAGCTTGAATTACGAAACGCGTTTATCGACAATTACGCGAGCGCAGCTGAAGATAAAAGGGAGCCTGTTGATTACGAAATGAAAATTTTAACAAAACCCGGTCACTCACCATTTTATTATCAACCACGACGATTTTCTTTTTATGAAAAGGAGGAAATTGATAAAATAGTAAAGGATTTATTGTCTCGTAACATTATAAAAACTAGTAATTCCGAATATTGTTCGCAAGTAGTTTTGGTTAAGAAAAAATCTGGAGAGATTAGAATGTGCATTGATTTTCGTCCATTAAATAAAATTGTTTTGCGCGATAATTTTCCGATGCCGGTAATTGAGCATCAGTTAGAGTGTTTATCGGGAAAAAATACTTTTCGCGGCTCGACTTGAAAGATGCGTTTTATCATGTTCGAGTAGAAAAGATTCGACAAAGTATTTGTCTTTTGTTACGCATTCCGGACAATTTGAATTTTTACGGATGCCTTTTGGCTATTGTAACTCACCTAGCGTATTTACGAGGTATATAGCTATGATATTTGATGATTTAATAAAAACGGCCAGGTTTTAGTTTACATGGATGATATTTTAATAGCAACCGTGACGGTACAAGAAAATATCGACATCCTAAAAGTAGTCTTTAGATTATTAGCTATTAATTCATTAGAATTAAAAGTGCAGAAGTGTTCCTTTTTAAAGGAAGAAATGGATTATTTAGGGTACGTAATTAGTGAAGGTCAGATTACCCCGAATCCTAAAAATGTTCAAGCAGTAACCGACTTTCCGGTTCCTAAGAGTCAAAAAGAATTGTTGAGCTTTTTGGGTTTGATTTCATATTTTAGAAAGTTCATAAAAGACTTCAGTGTTATTGCTTCTCCTCTGTACCAATTAGTTAGGAAAAACGTAACGTTTAAGTTTTCATCAATAGAATTAGAAGTGTTTGATAAGTTGAAATTGATTCTAGCTACAAAACCCATTCTTAGCCTTTATTCGCCGGAAGCGATAACAGAGCTGCATTGTGATGCATGTCAATTAGGGTATGGCGCAATATTACTGCAGAAGCAGGATGATAATAAACTTCATCCCATTTTTTACTTCAGTAAGCGAGCAACAGATCAAGAAACCCGTTATCACAGTTATGAATTAGAGTGCCTTGCGATTATTTACGCAATTAAGCGCTTTCATGTTTATTTATACGGTATCAATTTCAAAATTATTACGGACTGCGACAGCTTTCGATTAACGTTGAGTAAGAGGGAGATAAATCCGCGCATTATGAGGTGGGCTTTATTCCTTGAAAATTATTCTTACGAAATTGAACACCGTCCAAACTCGCGAATGCGGCATGTAGATGCGCTTAGTCGTAATCACAATATTTTGATGCTCGAACCTCAAAGTTTTGAAACTGTATTGGCTATAAAGCAGCAAACTGATCCAGAAATTGTAGCGATCCGTAACAAACTGGAACACACTCAGCTTACCCATTTTGAATTGCTGAATGGGCTTGTTTATCGGAAATTCGATAAAAATAGATTATTATTTTATGTGCCTAATACTATGGTGCCAAAAGTCATTCAGACAGCTCACGACAACATGGCTCACATTGGTGTTGAAAAAACCTGTAGCGTGATTTTAAGAAATTATTGGTTCCCAAACCTAAAAGCAGTCGTGAAAGATTATATTTCCCAATGCCTGCAATGCATTGCCTATTCTCCCAATTGTGGTAAAAGTGAAGGTGCGCTGCATAGCATACCAAAAGGAGATTCTCCTTTCATTACTGTACATGTGGATCACTACGGTCCTTTAGATAAGTGTAATAATCATGATAAATACGTGTTTTTAGTGGTAGATGGTTTTACGAAATTTACTAAATTGTTTGCATGTAGAACCACTAACTCCAAAGAGGCAATAAAACATTTACAAAATTATTTTACTAGTTATAGCAAACCTTATCAGCTTGTATCTGATAGAGGCTCAGCCTTCAGTTCAAATCAATTTACGGAGTTTTTAAGGTCACAATCCATTAAGCATGTCTTAATCGCTACCGGAATGCCTCGTGCTAACGGTCAAGTGGAGCAGGTAAATCGCTCATTAACCCCTATGCTTGCTAAATTAAGTAATGCTACAAAATCTTGGAACAAAGTCTTGTGCGATGTTGAGTTCGCAATAAATAACTCCGTTTGTAAATCCACTGGTTTCACTCCTAGTGCCCTTTTGTTCGGGATTAACCAACGTGGTAAAATAAATAATGTTTTAGAGGATTTTATTCAGAGTCAGCCTCAAAATAATTCACGAGACCTATTGCAGATTAGAACAGAAGCTGCTGAGAATATTAGGGAAAATCAAGATTATAATGAGGTATATTTTAATAAACGTCATAAGGCTCGAACTTATGACGTAGGAGATTTGGTTGTTATTGAAAATCACGTGGTTACCCCAGGCATTAGCAAAAAACTCTTACCAAAATATAAGGGTCCTTACGTTGTAGATGCTGTGCTTCCGAACGATAGATACATTATCAAAGATATAGAAGGTCATCAGTTGACCCAAATTCCGTATGTAGGAACTGCGGCGTCTTCTAGCATACGACCTTGGTTGTAAAAAAAAATAAATTTATATATGTTAGCTTAGTTTTAGTACAAATATATTATTAGTTTTACGATTGTGAGACCAATCTGGTCAGGTTGGACGAGCTGTAGTCACCATTTCAAATTTTAAATTTAAATATTTCCCGCGCGGAAGTATAGAACAATAGAGAGGGGGTGAGTTCAGTTCCCGCCAGATTCGTTGGCATTTATTCATTATGATTATGTCTCGCATCCCAAGACGTTATGTATAGAGGATTATGTTTAGTTTATGTTATGTGTCCTTGTGTTCGTTTATTGAAATAAACGTTTTGTGGCAATCACTGTATATCTTACATACCTTTTCGCGATTTCGGCAATCTTACAACTCAAATATTTTCTTGTGTTGCTTACCACTATTAATGTATCAATACTTTTCGATGAACAAAAGTTCATCTTATGAATTCACAAAGTCTGTCTGTCTGGATGTCCGTAGCTTTTTCCTGTTGACATTTTTGAAAATTTTCTTTCAGTTCCTATAGAACATCAAAATCTAAGACATTTTTGCTTCGATCATTTTTTGTCTATCTCATCGGCAAAGTGGTCAACTCGGCTCCCGAAAAAATTTTAATAAATTTTACAAGTACAGTCAAATTTTCGAAAAATTTTAAGCTAAATAAGCAGTTCTTTTGTTCATCCCGGCAATGCAAGCTTGCGCATTCCCAACTGGTTTAATTTCCCTTTGTTTTGCTCTTTCAAATCGTTGTTGAGCAGATAGAGTTTGTTGTTTAATAGATTGATATCCCATGTTCTGATTAGGTATCAATCTGGATTATCTACGTCTTTCCATTTCGCAGGGTGCCCTTATACAGTATAAAAGCAAAGAATAAATACGTATATTACGAACAAGAAACGTCACGGAACAAAAATATGTTAACGAATTTTAGTGCGCATGTTTACTGGAACTGTCTGTTGAACGTGAGCGTAACGTGAGTCACCAACAAGCGACATAACCTTTTCTTTGCTATTGAACATTTTTAATTGTTACTTTTCTTTCGTATATTCGACCAGTGTGTGAAAGTTTGTGAGCGTTATTAAATATGAGTAAACCCATTTCACACTGTGCCGTTGCAAATTGCAACGTTAAATATGATGGAAGAATTCGTTTTTATAGGTTTCCTAAGGGAGATTTAACCAGGTGAATTAAGTTATACTGAATTATTTGAGTAGAATTAAAATGGTTTAGTTGTAGGTGTTTGGAATGGTTAAGCGATTGTGGAAGGTTCGATGTGGTGAATAAAAATGTTGATTATTTTCATAAAAACTTGAGAGTATGTGGCAATCATTTTGAGACAACAATGTTTTTAAATAGTCAAAAGAATCGACTACTTCCATATGCAAAACTAACACTTCTTCTCCCTGAAAAGTAAGTAATATAGAAGTAAATGTGATTATCTTAGAATTATTATTATTACTTTAGTGTTTCTCACGAAACTTGCGTGGTAAGCACGCCAGGGCCAAGTTGTTCTAATACCATATTGCCGATCCTGGATGTACTACAAGTGTCAACTGCTGAAGATGAACTTACAAGGTACATTGAAGAAGTAATAAATGAAGTTTGAGATATTTATTAAATTGTTTTTAGAACCGATATAAATAATGGTGCTTTAACATCTCCAGTCGGAACCCAAACAATTCAAGCTTGCAGTTCAAATACTCCAAGGAAAAAAAAACTTCGAAGGACTATTTTGAAATTAAAACGTGAGAAAAAAGCGATTCAATTGAGGTTACCGAAAAAAAAACACAACATCTGTCGAGTTTAAACAGTTATGCGACCATTTTCTTCCTGAAAATGTAGCACAAATTGTTAAGGTACAGGTTGACCTTAAAATAAACCACTGAAGACTAGAAGGTATTCGGAAGAATATAAACAATTTGCTTTAAAATTATATTTCATAAGTCCGAAGGCATACAAATTCTTGGAAAAAATTTTTATTTTGCCAAGTGTTAGAAGTCTTCAGAGGATAACTGAAAATATCAATTTTAAAGTAGGTTTGAATGATTTCGTTTTTGAAGCTTTCAAATTAAAATTGTCCACTTTGCCAGAAGCAGAAAAATCATGCACCATTTGCATCGATGAAATGTCTGTGAAATCATCATTATTTTATCATCTAAGCAGAGATGAAATTATTGGTTTTGCAAATGAAGGTGATGGAAATAAATTTTTGTCTGCTCAAAGTGCTACGGTAATTATGGCAAGGGGTATATATAAAAATTTAAACCACCCTTGTGCTACTTTTTTACAAATACAATGTGTAAAGGAGATACATTAAAAACAATAGTATTGAACTGCATACAAAAGCTGCAATTAGAATGCGGGGCAGATGTTCGGGCAGTAATAACGGATCAAGGTACCAACTTTCGAGACCTAGTTACAAGGTTAGGTGTATCACCGGAGAAACCATACTTTATAGTAAACGACAAAAAAATTCATTACTTTTTTGACGTCCCTCATTTAATGAAATCGGTGCGAAGTAATTTGATGAAATATGACATAGTTTTCAATGACAAAAAGGCATCCTGGAAAGATATAGAAAGTTTCTATGTGTCGGACAAATGCAAATCATTGCGGTTAGCTCCTAAATTAAGTAATGTACATATTAACCCAAATAATTTCCAAAAAATGCGTGTGAAATATGCCACCCAAGTTTTTAGTGAGTCAGTAGCAGTTGCTTTGTCAACATACGTATCTTTTAATGCTTTACCATCGTCGGCAGCAGCAATTTGATAAATTATTTGATTTATTTAATTCTTCTAAATATCGTAATGCTAAAAAATATAATTTATTTTGTTTAATTTGTTTTAATGGTTGGATTCTTAATATTAATTCTTTAAAATCTTTGTGGATGGACTTGAAAAATGAGAAACGACCATTCCTTTTTACAAGAAGGTTAAACCAGGATTGTTTGGAAAACTTGTTTGGTACAATTAGAAGTCAGGGGGGTAATTCAACTAATTGTGAAGTTATCCACAAATCTATCCACAAAAATGTGTCCCGTGTTTTTAACGTTTAACACAGCAATTAAAGATTGGAAATGACAAAACTATTAATAAAAAAACTAAATAAATAAAATACATAGCATTTGTTGTTATTTAAATAAACAAAAAATTATTTAAACAAATTCACAGATACAGAAAATTCGCATCCATAAAAAGTGTTTTTTTACATGTTGGCGTGAATTAATTTTTGTGCAAATTTAACCATCTATAGAGAAAACTATAATAAATAACATATGTCAAAATAAAAATGTAGTGTTTTTTAAAAATTGAGTTATTTCACTTTAAAGTTAGCCCTCTCCGCCAGCATAACCTGCATTCACGGGTGGCAATAGAAATTAATTTTTTTACATGTTGGCGTGGATTAATTTTTGTGCAAATTTAACTACCTATAGAGAAAACTATAATAAACAACATATGTCAAAATAAAAATGTAGTGTTTTTTAAAATTGAGTTATTTCACTTTAAAGTTAGCCCTCTCAGCCAGCATACCCTGCATTCACGGGTGGCAATAGAAATTAATTTTTTTACATGTTGGCGTGGATTAATTTTTGTGCAAATTTAACTACCTATAGAGAAAACTATAGTAAACAACATATGTCAAAATAAAAATGTAGTGTTTTTTTAAAATTGAGTTATTTCACTTTAAAGTTAGCCCTCTCAGCAGCATACCCTGCATTCACGGGTGGCAATAGAAATTAATTTTTTTACATGTTGGCGTAGATTAATTTTTGTGCAAATTTAACTACCTATAGAGAAAACTATAATACACAACATATGTCAAAATAAAAATGTAGTGTTTTTAAAATTGAGTTATTTCACTTTAAAGTTAGCCCTCTCAGCCAGCATACCCTGCATTCACGGGTGGCAATAGAAATTAATTTTTTACATGTTGGCGTAGATTAATTTTTGTGCAAATTTAACTACCTATAGAAAACTATAATAAACAACATATGTCAAAATTAAAATGTAGTGTTTTTTTTAAAATTGAGTTATTTCACTTTAAAGTTAGCCCTCTCAGCAGCATACCCTGCATTCACGGGTGGCAATAGAAATTAATTTTTTTACATGTTGGCGTAGATTAATTTTTGTGCAAATTTAACTACCTATAGAGAAAACTATAATACACAACATATGTCAAAATAAAAATGTAGTGTTTTTTTAAAATTGAGTTATTTCACTTTAAAGTTAGCCCTCTCAGCCAGCATACCCTGCATTCACGGGTGGCAATAGAAATTAATTTTTTTACATGTTGGCGTGGATTAATTTTTGTGCAAATTTAACTACCTATAGAGAAAACTATAGTAAACAACATATGTCAAAATAAAAATGTAGTGTTTTTTTAAAATTGAGTTATTTCACTTTAAAGTTAGCCCTCTCAGCCAGCATACCCTGCATTCACGGGTGGCAATAGAAATTAATTTTTTTACATGTTGGCGCGGATTAATTTTTGTGCAAATTTAACTACCTATAGAGAAAACTATAATAAACAACATATGTCAAAATAAAAATGTAGTGTTTTTTTAAAATTGAGTTATTTCACTTTAAAGTTAGTCCTCTCAGCCAGAATACCCAGTATTCACGGGTGGCAATAGAAATAAATTTTTTACATGTTGACATGGATTAATTTTTGTTCAAATTTAACATCCCATAGAGAACACTATAATAAATGTCAAAGTAATAATAGATGAAAACATATTTACGTTCACGTAAATGATTTAATTTCTAAGTATACCTACAAGAATAGATCAAAAATTTCAATTAATTGTTTATCTGTATTCTTATTTTACTTTGTACACATACTATTGTAATTTACCTTTTTATAGATTATTTTTGTACTTGCATTGTATTCGGATTAGAAATTAGTATCAAAGCAATGGGATATTTATAAAATACCGGGGTTTATAAAATTTCTAAAATTTCTTTGTTCTGTTTAATGGTTTCATTAGTAAAATCCATTTGTAGACAATTGCGTATTGTAATATAAGGAACATATTAATAATAAAATTTAAATTGTGGGGGTAACATCAGTCCTTAAATATTTCATTCTTGTTTTAAATTTTGCCAAGAAACGTAAATTTGCGATTTTAAAATTTCGATAAAAGTATATGCACTTTTCAATTTGAATTAAATATACTTTTGTGAATATTATTATAATAATTTGGTGTGTAGTTTTTGGTTTTTAATTGTGTATATCGTAACGGAATTTATTTTGTAAGTACATTTTTATATTATCTGAGTTTAGCTATGGCGAAACAGCATAATGTTATCGATGTTGTAATAAATTTTTGTAAGGAATATAATGTTACTGTTAGACAATTACGAAATTTTAAATCTAATAACCGGCTCTTAAAAGAATTATCTTTGAGGTTGTTTAATAATTCTGATACTACTATGAGTAGATTAAACACTTTAAATATTATAAAAAGAAAGTATACTAAGTTATTACTAGCAACACGTTCTTCTGAATCTTCTTTGGTAGAGCAAAATTCAAATTTATATAAAAACACTTTCGACATTTCACACGATAATAACGACATAATTAATAAAAATAACACCACGAATGAATTTGAAAATACTTCTAGAATTCTAAACCCTGACATACTCCTACTAAACAATTCTTTAGAATCATTAGATCCCTGTAGTGACAATAGTATAAACCCCCATAATAGTACAAAGAAAACAATTTGTAAGCAACTCTTCTCATTTCCTATTTAAGAAAAAAATTGAATCCGTTAATAACTCTTGTGTATTTAATATAAAAACATGCCATTATTTAAAAAAAATGTAGTTTTTATGGATATTGCGGTCATTTAAATTGCAAGAAATTTAAATTGGTTTGTACCCGTCGAACAAATGATGAAGTACACGTTAATGTATTTAGTAGTTCTCTAGACTTTTTTCATGAATCCCAATTAACGAGCCAAGTAAGAGGATTTGAACGGATCATTTTAGGGAATCGTTTGACAGTTGCCACCTCATTAAGCGTAAGAAAACATGATGTTAAATCTAGCTTTAAACATGCAATAAAAACTAACACTTTAGGTAATATTAAATCTGGTAGCGTATATAGAAAAATCAAGACAGAAGCACTATGTAGGCAAGATCGAGCTGTAGATGACGTATATGATTTAATTTTAATGCAACGAGATAACTTACATTATATACATACAGTATCGCAACCTTTAATAGTTTATATATTCAGCAAAGAACAATTAAATTTTGTAACCAAAAATACTAAAAATTCAAAATTGCCTAAAATACATTTAGATGCTACCGGTACTGTAGTCAGAAAACCAACAACAACCTCAAAGCGGGTGTTATATTACGCAGGGGTGATTGAAAGCACAAATAAACGCGTCCTCCCTGTTTGCGAAATGATATCAGTTCGACAGGATACTGGAACAATATCGTCGTGGTTGTTGAGTTTTAAATATTATGCTTTAAAAAATAACAAGAAATGGCCATTATTTAGTTCGGTTACAACTGATTTCAGTATGGCACTCGTTAAAGCTGTGTCATAATCTTGGAATTGCATGAAAATTAATGATTATTGTAACTTATTATTTGAAAAAATTCATAATAATACCATCGAGACGTGCAAAGTTATAAACCTAAAATTGTGTTGCGCACACATGCTTAAATTAATGGCAAAAACAGTCAACCTACATTATAAAGATTTAAAAATTAGAACGTTTTTAAAGGAGACAATAGCTTCCCTATTTAATGAATTCAATTTTGATAATATATCACGCATCATTGAAACGTTGTTTTATATTACACTTAGTAAGTACGAAGATAAAATATTATTAGAAAAAAAATACCCTTATAATCTTAATAACAAAAACCAATTCCTACGAAGACGTTAATACAGAAGATTTTGATTTCCACATGAAAGATGAATTTGTAGAAGATAATAAATTTTTTCAATATTTTACTTCGATTTTATCCAGGGTTAAATTTAACACAAGTAAACAGCGTGGCGTTAAAGTTAACCCATATTTTAATAATACTTTTTCTAATTTTTTATTACTAAATTATATTCCATATTTACCGCTTTGGACATCCTTATGTGATGAAATTAATGGAAGAAGTTCTAACGCTTTGGTTGAAAACTGGTTTGGGCTTGTCAAAACAAATATATTAAATGGAAAATTGCGTCAAAAGTGCTCGCGATTTGTAAGAAAAATTCGAGAACACGTTGTCCATTTGCACAGAGAACTAAAATACGATTTAAAAACTGAACGATGCGCGTCCAAACGAAAAAGAGAAAATATAGACCAAGAAATGTGGGAAAAGAAAACGAAATCTCAACATTCATATTTCAAAAAACAAACATTATCAAAACTTGCAGAGTTAAACAAACCAAAGGAATTGGAAACGCTAAAATATAAAGGTTTAAAAGACCCAGTCGTAATGCAACTATCATCAGATTACGTTGTAGCACAATTTAATAAAGAGAAGCTTTACTTTTCTAGCTTTGATACATTAAACATTCATGAAAACACTACATTAATGTATTTGGATAATTTTTTGATTGATTTTTATTTAGCGATTTTAACACACGAAACAAATACAAGAGCGTTTATGGTATATGAAGTTTCAGCCATTATCCAGAATAAATGGCGGAATTTAAATTTGAATATGAAATACAAACAGCTTATTTTTCCCATTTATTCAAATAAGCATTGGATGCTGATGTTTGTAGATATTGATACCTTAACGGCAGAATTTTTTGACCCTCTTTCGGAAAATAATAGGAAAGGAAATGTGTACTTATCTAAATTATTACCTTTATTAAAAAAGTTTAGCAATGACAAAGATAAATTTCAACTTGTAGCAAGCCGACACTATCCAACTCAAAACGATTTTTGGACTTGCGGTGTGTACATACTATATTATGCTGAAACAATAATTAAAAATTTAAAACTGGAACACAATTTTAATCCAATTGAGTATAAACTGTATTTGAAGAACAAAATTATTGAAAAATCGAGTTACACTAGTATTAACTGCCTCTATTGTGGAGAACAACAGGGTGATATAATGTGCACAATATGTAAAAGAAGAAATCATAAAATTTGTAATCCAAAACATACGTCAGCAAATTTCATTTGTGAAACATGTGAATATACAAAATAAACTCTGACATCGACTGTTCAGGAATTTCGTTTTATAGGGTCTTCCGTAGTTAGGGCTCGGTCTTTGGCCGTTATCCTCTTCAAGGATACTCGTTCTGTAGAATATCTCGTCAATTAAATAAAATTAAACTGTAAAAAAAACAAAAAAATAAAAAATTTAAAGCAAAAAAAGTTAAAAATCTTAAAAACAAACAAAAATCAAAATTTTGAAAACAAAAAAAAACATTTCGTTCACAACTTCACATCGTTCCGATACTAAGAAATGAAAGTGCACCTTGATGTGCTCTAAAAAACAAAAAGAGAAAAATTGCGTTGTAGAAAAAAACCGTAAGGTAATTTGCAATAACTTTCTGTTTGTAACATTTTTTCTTTCATATAATACTTTGGGAGATGTAGTTAAAACAATTAATGTCACGTGATAGTAATATGTCGGTAATTACTTATTACATCAAAAAATAGTTTAAACAAAAGTTTTGTACAACTCAATTACAAAAAACTTTTACGTAGTTCGCATTCCTTAAATTGTATCAAAAAAAAAAACTAGAAGACGGCGAACCTATAAACATTTCCATTCTGTATACAAACATAGCATCCCTTACATCAAAATTTGTAGACCTGCAATTACTTATTTCAAACAATTGCCAACTTGATATTATTGCACTTAACGAAAGTTCGAGCATCGCAATTGACTCTTATACTGTATACAGAAAATACCATTGATATGTTGAAAATGTTCACAGTTAGTACACACTTTGGATAAAATTTTCAAGTAGATTGTTCACGTTTGTAATTTGTTGTGTTTATAGACCACCACCTCTCATGGTTCCAATTTGAATTCAGAAGTTAATGATAAAATTTGTTTGATACAATTAAATTAAAATTTGCGGAATTACCTAACTTAATTATCCAGGGTGATTTAACTTGCCGAATATAAATTGAGCAACTATTAACTACACCGTTCATCAATCACCATCGATTTTAGATCTTTGGTTAGTACAAGATTTCAACTTAATTTTTAACTTAATAGTGAGTTCCCCTGTTGGATTGTCTGATCATTGCACTATAAATGTAATAAAATATGCAGCTTCTAAAATAGAGCATAAAATTTATAAATTAGCTAATTATAACCAAGTCGACGCTGCGCTCAAAAATCATGATTAGTCAAATTTGAATTATTTGTCTGTTGACAGGGAATGGGAATATTTTACAGCAACGATCACTTTATATATCAACCAATACTCCAAATTTAGGCTTACTAAACGGTTAGTAAATAAACCCTGGATTTAAAGATATCCTGTTAGATAAAATTAAACATAAAAATAAAGTCACTAATGAAGAGAAGACTTTCGACAACTTTCTAATCAAATTCGAACTCAATTAGAAATTGCAAAAATTCTTTTTGAGAAAGGCCTTTTGCAAAATCCCAAGGCTTTTATGATCATCTACAAAAGCATCAAGCCTTTCATGTAACTGCTCCACTTGTTAAAAATTCATCAGGCACCCTATGTACTGACAACATAGAAACTGCTAATGCATTTGTTAGGTTTTTTCTTGTCTGTTTTACGTTTTCTTTTCGCAATACCAATCCTACTCTGCAATTTGCAACTGTGCATGGCACTCTGTCAGATTTACATTTCACAGAAGAGGCATTATTGTCTGAAATAAAAAGTATCATTACATAGTGCACCGGGTCCAGATGGTTTAACTCCCAGGATCATTAAAAGATGTGCTGCATCTTTGAACGGTCCTTTGACTCTAATTATGAATGCCTCGTTGACAAAGGGTAGACTACCGGCCAAATGGCTGGAGGCTACTATCACTCCTATTTATAAAAAAGGAGATAAATGTAAAGTAGGCAACTATAGGCCAATTAGTCTCACTAGTGTGCAGCACACTAATGGACAAAATAGTTGCAAAGAATATTCTCGATCATATGATGAGATACAAAATGATTCCTCGGCACCAACAAGGTTTCTTAACAGCAGGGAGGTCTACAATAACAAACCTCCTATCTACGACAAATGAGTAAACCAATATTCTTGATTCGGGAGATACACTAGACGCTATATATCTTGATTTCAATAAAGCGTTTGACAGGGTGTCACACATGTTATTACTATTTAAATTGGAGAGGTCTGGCATTGCTGGATATTTATTACATTAGATAACCGTAAATAGATAATTTGTAGTTAAAGTAAATAAAATGTATTCATATAGGTTCTATGTTAGCAGTGGGGCGCCAAAGGGTTCAATTCTAGGACCAAAGTTTTAAAACCTACGATGGCATATATAGGGGACTGGAGTAACACTTCGCATCTCTCATTAAACTTGAACAAATGCTCTATAATTTATTTTGCTAACTCAAATAAAAAACATGCGTACTCAATTAATAACAAAATTATTTGTGTGGTAACATCTCAGCTTGATTTAGGAGTTTTGGTTGATGACAAATTATCATGGAGGTCTCATTGTGTCAAAGTAACAACAAAGTCTTTTGACCGCTTTTGAGTTATTATACAGTGTGAATAAAAAAGCTTTGTTAATCCGTCTCCGAAATTATGTGCAAAAATTTTTGTCAGTTACATTATAAACCAACCACATTTTTAATATGCCGCGGCGGTGTGGCGTCACCACTACCTCAAAGATCAACATTTGTTAAACAAAGTCCAACATGCGTTGACTAGATGGCCTAGAGGTTTTGCTCAATTAACTTATACAGAACGCCCTAAGTAAACTAAACATTTCCTCTTTAGAGCAGAGGCAAGACAGGGGTGATTTGAATAGATTATTTAGTAAATCCATTCATAATAATAATAATTATAAAAAAATATGCATGGCGGTTTTGGGTTTTTGGTAGCGGTGTGATCTCGATAGTAGTTATTAATAAGATATTTAGAGTAATTTATTGATCTTCTACTTTTAACAAACTTCACAACGGGGTATTGTTGGATTTTTATTAACACTTGGGTGTATGATGAGAATAAAGTAAAATGTTTATAGTCATGATTGATATTGCATGTCTAATACCAAATAATATTGAATGCTTGGTCTACAATTTGCATGTTGTTACTAATATAGTTAGATAGAGCGCATAACATTGCATGGCTTCTACATTATTACTTTCGAGTGCTGTTGATATAGAAATCGGTAAACTTAAGTAATAGTGTACAAACCAGCATTTGCATCGATATATTTATTATAGTATTAATCCACGCCAACATGTAAAAAAATTAATTTCTATTGCCACCCGTGAATGCAGGGTATGCTGGCTGAGAGGGCTAACTTTAAAGTCAAATAACTCAATTTTAAAAAAACACTACATTTTTATTTTGACATATGTTGTTTATTATAGTTTTCTCTATAGATAGTTAAATTTACACAAAAATTAATCCACGCCAACATCTAAAAAAATTAATTTCTATTGCCACCCGTGAATGCAGGGTATGCTGGCTGAGAGGGCTAACTTTAAAGTGAAATAACTCAATTTTAAAAAACACTACATTTTTATTTTGACATATGTTGTTTATTATAGTTTTCTCTAGGTAGTTAAATTTGCACAAAAATTAATCCACGCCAACATATAAAAAATTAATTTCTATTGCCACCCGTGAATGCAGGGTATGCTGGCTGAGAGGGCTAACTTTAAAGTGAAATAACTCAATTTTAAAAAAACACTACATTTTTATTTTGACATATGTTGTTTATTATAGTTTTCTCTATAGGTAGTTAAATTTGCACAAGAATTAATCCGCGCCAACATCTAAAAAAATTAATTTCTATTGCCACCCGTGAATGCAGGGTATGCTGGCTGAGAGGGCTAACTTTAAAGTGAAATAACTCAATTTTAAAAAAACACTACATTTTTATTTTGACATATGTTGTTTATTATAGTTTTCTCTATAGGTAGTTAAATTTGCACAAGAATTAATCCGCGCCAACATGTAAAAAAATTAATTTCTATTGCCACCCGTGAATGCAGGGTATGCTGGCTGAGAGGGCTAACTTTAAAGTGAAATAACTCAATTTTAAAAAACACTACATTTTTATTTTGACATATGTTGTTTATTATAGTTTTCTCTATAGGTAGTTAAATTTGCACAAAAATTAATCCACGCCAACATGTAAAAAAATTAATTTCTATTGCCACCCGTGAATGCAGGGTATGCTGGCTGAGAGGGCTAACTTTAAAGTGAAATAACTCAATTTTAAAAAACACTACATTTTTATTTTGACATATGTTGTTTATTATAGTTTTCTTATAGGTAGTTAAATTTGCACAAAAATTAATCCACGCCAACATGTAAAAAATTAATTTCTATTGCCACCCGTGAATGCAGGGTAGCTGGCGAGAGGGCTAACTTTAAAGTGAAATAACTCAATTTTAAAAAACACTACATTTTGTTTTGACATAGTTGTTTATTATAGTTTTCTCTATAGGTAGTTAAATTTGCACAAAAATTAATCCACGCCAACATGTAAAAATTAATTTCTATTGCCACCCGTGAATGCAGGGTATGCTGCTGAGAGGGCTAACTTTAAAGTGAAATAACTCAATTTTAAAAAACACTACATTTTATTTTGACATATGTTGCTTATTATAGTTTTCTCTATAGGTAGTTAAATTTGCACAAAAATTAATCCACGCCAACATGTAAAAAAATTAATTTCTATTGCCACCCGTGAATGCAGGTTATGCTGGCTGAGAGGGCTAACTTTAAAGTGAAATAACTCAATTTTTAAAAAACACTACATTTTTATTTTGACATGTTATTTATTATAGTTTTCTCTATAGATGGTTAAATTTGCACAAAAATTAATCCACGCCAACATGTAAAAAAACACTTTTTATGGATGCGAATTTTCTGTATCTGTGAATTTGTTTAAATAATTTTTTTGTTTATTTAAATAACAACAAATGCTATGTATTTTATTTATTTAGTTTTTTTATTAATAGTTTTGTCATTTCCAATCTTTAATTGCTGTGTTAAACGTTAAAAACACGGGAAATATTTTTGTGGATAGATTTGTGGACAACTTCACATGGGTAAAAATTTCAAGCAACTTTTAAAAAATTGTTCTCTTTAAATTACCTTCAGCACGTAGAAAGTGCAAATTGTGCCAATGATTTCGATAATTTATTAGTTGCAGCGAGTCAAACAACGTTGAAACCATTTGTTATAGATAAGGAAATACACGCTTCAGCAGCAAATACTGGTATATTAACATTTAATTTTCAAGATTTTCGTGAGTTGGACCTTTTAACGGAAAACGCACTCTATTATGTTTCCGGATATTTATATAAAAAAGCTTTAAACATTCATGATTGTGTTATATGTAGAGAAAACGGAAATAAGGATTTGACGCCATATAATTTATTTTGTTCATTAAAAGCCTATGAAACGAAGGACAAATCTAAACCGTTTGGAAATTTAATTATGCCGAATGCCAATTTTATCAATTTTGTTCGAAATATGGAAAATCTGTTTATTTTAAATTTCAAAGGATTGTCTATACAGGGAAATGTTGGCAAAGAACTTTTAAATGTATTTATTGATATTGATTATGTATCACGTTGTCCTAATTTTCCAAAACTGTATGTTTGTAAGCTATTTTGTCGAATGAAAATCTTTCACACTCTTAAATATGTAAATAATGAATTTAAAAAAACCGATAAGCAAAGTAAAAAGTTAATAAAAATTTTACATTTATAATTTTTGTGTTTTCATTAAGTGCTTTGAATATATATAATCTTATATTTATTTGATGGTAAGTAATTTCTAAAGTAGCGCGCATATAAAATAGTTAATCATTGGTTGTTAAGTACTTCGATGACAACATCAGTAGACATGCGCACTTAAAAAATATCATACAAAATAACATAAGATTTCGTTGCCGTGTCGCTTCTTGTTCGTAATATACGTATTTATTCTTTGATAAAAGTTAGTTAATATTTGGTATAAATACCTTTTAATACATACCTGTAATAAAATGTTTTGAACATACTCGGCCATTGTTAATTTTAGTGTCTGTTAAGTCTTCACGTTTTAACGACGATATCCACTGATTTCTTCTTTGTTGTAAAATAGCATTTACTTTTCCTTTTACGGTGTATATGGAAGGCACACGATAAAAATGTACATTTTTGTCACGCAAAGATGTACTACCACACTTAAATACCAAACAAAACACCATTTTTACAAACGATAAACGACTTCAAATGAGTTGACAGCTGTTTGTTTGTACACCAAGCTAAACGACCTTCAAGGAATGACGTCACATGCAGATGCTCAATAGAGGACTTCAATGGAAAATGATCTTGAATAAAGTGAGACAAAAGTTCTACCCTATCGCTAATCTTTTCTACGCAATTTGACCAACAGAACAAGAAAAATTTCATTAAAACCCTAGCAAATATTGACAATTAATTTGGTATCACTTCCTAACGTTTTGAGCACAAAACAGAAGTGTATGTAAAGGTGGTGTATAGTGATTGTTAGACGAACAATTCTCTTCTATCTGTCTGTGCTTCTATCGTATTTACGAAGGTGATTTATTCTTTTACCAAAGTTTGGTCATTATCATAATCTTTGATTTGACAAAAGTAAGTGCATTTGTAATTGCATTCGATTTATATTATTTCAAATTGTATTTATTTTGATAGTGTATTCATTTATATTTGCAATTTCAGAAAACCGTTAAAATGCCAAAATGCTTTTACCAAGGTTGTACGAGCACATCAAAAACTAAAAAGTCAAAAATGTTACGTTACCATCCATTTCCAAAACCCAAAACAAACCTGATTAAGTGTTTGTTATGGCTAGAACTTTGTGGAAATAAGAACTTGAACGTCGATAACATATCAAAAAGTACTTATATTTGTGAAAAACATTTCACCAATCCAGAGATGGAAAGCGACCCAACCTCATATGCTGAACCGTTGATTGAAATCAATATTTCAATCAACGGCTGAACCTAGTGGCGACGGCTCGAGTGGGAATTTAGAGGTTGGAGAAACCGTTGAATTGGGGAATGTTGATAACGAATATGTGACAATATTAAAATCTTTAAAAAGCGAACCCCAACAAAGTCAATTAGATCACACATACAGCAGTTAAACAACAGCAACTTCATCTGAGACAAAAGCAATACAAACTGTGCCAAGAAATCTTTTCACAAATGAAGAATGTGTTAATATAGACAATCCCTTCTCTTTAAAGTTTTATCAAAAAGTATCCATTTTCAATATTTTACTGGTGTTACTTTATTACATTTTGACGCACTATATAATTATTTAGATCCGTTGATTATGCCATCGCTAAAATACACAACGAGCAAGAAAACACCTGTCAAAATTACTAAATTAAAAAGGGTAACAGATAAAGATAAGTTATGTTTAACTTTAATACGGTTAAAAAGGGGTATACTTTAAAAGAGTTATCAATTTTTATAAATTAAGTGTAACATATATTTCTATCATTTTTCACACATGGATTCAATTTATATATTTACAATGTTGTGGAATGCGAAACACCTTAATTGAAGGATCACGAGCAATCATAAGAAGTGAGATGCCTGTAGTATTTCGTAGATTTATTGAAAATGTAACTATAGTTTTGGATAGTACTGAAGTTAAGATGCAAATGTCAACTAATTTTCAGAGACAGGGTAATACTCACTCAAATTATAAACATTTTAATTCAATAAAATTCTTAGTGGGTATATCAACTAGAGGTGCTGTAATATATAATAGTGAAGGGTATGAGGGCTCCTTATCAGATACGGAACTATTTAAATCTTGTGATATTCAATATTTTTTAAAAGAAGGAGACGTGTTAATGGTTGATAGAGGGTTTACCATACAGGACATTTGCGATGAACATAAATATGTATTAATTATACCTCCATTTCTTGCGGGTAGATCTAAACTAAGTGCCGAAGAAGAAATATTAACGAAAAGAATCGCTAAGGCCAGAATTCACGTTGAAAGAGCGATTCAAAGGATCAAAACATTTCAAATATTAGCAAAACCGATCCAAATTACAATGTTGCCTCTAATATCGAGCATATTTAGTGTAATATGTTTTATTGTTAATTTTGAAAAACCTTTGGTAACATAATAAGACGTATTTTTAGTTAATTTTAACTTTTACGTTATATCATTAATTTTATAATCAATATATTAAGTAATATTATGTTACTATGCCTTATTAATATATGTTTTCTTTATTTAAATACACACGTGTAAAATTGAAAATTTTATTGTAATTCATATAATAATAAATTTCGTGGGATCTTCATAAGAAACATTTCCGGGACATACCAACTGTAATACATTTTTTTTAGTTTTACAATTAAGTTGTGTATAATTTCCTGTTGTACATCTTCTAATCTTATCTTACACATTACGTGATTCACTCGAGACCAAACAAAAAATCACATTCAGGAACTTGAAATACGAGCATTGAAGTTACAATTTGATACAGATATGGATGGTTATTTTTTAATTTTAATTGTCCGTGTACTTTTTCTAAACAAAATGAAGATTTTTGTGTTTCTGTCAGTTGAAAATTTCGTTGAATCTTGATTTTCCAGGATTTTAGGGCATTTTATTTCAAGAATTCTTTTTATTTCATTATTTTCCCAAACAACTCCATCGACACTGCAGGCTAAATGCGGGTAGTGTTTATTTGCATACAGACCCACTTGCATTAACTTTTCGTTGCTTCCTAAATACTCTTTAATGTATTCATTTCGAGCAATGGGTTCATATTTTCGCCCATAATATAAAGCTGGCAACATTGTACAAGGTGCAGTTAACTGCCACAAGTTTTTCTTTAAAAAATTTGTTTTTGCAGAAGGAGTTGATAAAGACGTTGCAGTTTTTGTGTTCGATGCAGTAAAGAAATAGCTCCTCCATATCTTCCAGTCTTCTGATCCCTGAATTTCTGCAGCTTTAACAGCAAACACTTGTGTTTTAAAATTGTTCATGTATACACTCATGTTCTCTTTAAATATTTGCACTTTTGTTTTAAGCACTTTTATATCCATTTCATTTAATTCGAAATCTTCATACTTCAATTTTAAAACGGTTTCAAACATGGTTTTGTTTCACTTTGAATGTCACAAATAAAATTATTTATATTGACACTCCGAACATAATTTCTGGGTCTCGGATCAAAAATTGCTCTCTGAATGGGATTAAACCTCACAGTGGGGTAGTATTTCGAAGCAACAGGCCCAGGATTTTTTACTTTTGCTCCTAAACCCCATTGCCGTAGTTTGCTAGTGCATGCTTCACCATCGTACCATTGCTTTCAACGTATTTTGCAAGGAAAAGCAACAACGCACTAACATGACTGCATTTTCCTAACGCAGATTGTTTACACTCGCAAACTCCATTCACAACTGCCCCGGACATTTCATTTAATGTTATTTTTACTGAGTAGACAACATTCTTTTTAAACGACGAAAAACAATTACCACGCATATAATAAAACTTGTTATTCTTTGCATCGTGCACATCATGGATGTAGTCGCTGCTAACGTACTGGCTGCCTCTTCTGAAAGGTTTTTCTGTGGTTCCTGTTTCTCTATCAGAAAGGGTAAATTCTTCATTTTCAAAATGTGGCCCAACAATATAGGTATAAATATGGCCTTTGTTAAAATATTTGGGAATTGCAATGGATGGGAACTTATTCCACTTTAAAGAGGTATAGTTGATCTCTGATGAATTGCTATTATTCCTAGAGTTGACTAGGTTTCTTTTAGCATCGTACCACTTTCCTCCATCCACCCCAAGGAAAATATTTTTGTCACGACCAGCTTTAAAGCAATTGACTACTCTACAAATTGTAACACATATTAGTTAAATGTAATAACAGGTTTATATTACATACCTTTCGACCAATTCCGCCTTATTGCCAGTTTTCTTGAGTCCACGGCATTGAAGCCACCTCTGCAACTCTAAATTAGAGTAGTCTTCAATATTTCTGTCGCCACCAAGCACTGCTCCTGGCACATCTTCGGGTTGCAAAATTACAGAATCCATTTCTAAGAGCTGAAGTAGAACAATAATGACATTATGAGTTTGACATTAACAAACTTACTTTCGCTAACTTCAGAAAGAATTGCCTTAGTCTTGAAAAAGACTGATTGTTTGATAATATACTCAAATATATAAAAAGACTTGTATAACTACAACACGCGCTAACAAAGAATTAAAGTTGGGTTAGGTTATTGCAACTATGCCAACTTATTAAAAAAAAGTACAAAATATGGTGTTTTCTGTTTCTCATGTTGGTATTCATGATAATAAAAGATAGAACTAGGGTAGACAATACCTGTCTTGTGTTATCTTAAACTGAAGTCACCTATTAAATGATACTTATTTTGACATTTAGTGTAGAATACACTAAACTTTGAACATAAAATACGCTTAAAGGAAGGACTATTAGTATCTGTTAGCAATTCTAAAAAGTGCGACGGAAGTCGCCATCTTAAAAAGCCAAGTATGATTCATTATTTGTTGTGGCTTTGTTGCGGACGTGTATTATTCTTATAACTATATTGTTGAAAATGAGGATTTAAATAATTTATTCAAAAAATCGTTATTTTTATTGTCGTAAACATAATATGTATGAGACTAGATTTGTTGTAAGTGTAAATAGTGTAAATATTGTGTTTAGTGCTTTCAGACAAGAACAAATTATTATGGTTAGTTGTGCAAGTTGTGGTTGTTCGAAAACCCCGAAAAATAAAAGTTTAGGAATTACATTTCATATGTAAGTACTTCTTAACGTTTGGTTTATCTACAATTTAGCGTGTTTCAAAATATTTTTTGAGGTATAATTTAAGGTTAGAAACCGCGGTCATAGGCGTAGCGTAAATATTTTACAGTGTTTGATCTTTTCTAAATATGTTAATTACTGGTAAACTCGAGGGTAAACTATGATTATTTTTATGTGAAATTGTGCCAAAGACCGCATATTATGTCGTAGAATTCAAAATTATTTTAGCGACCCTCGTAAATGATATAAATATAGAAATTTTAAAAATTACTAATTCATGTAAATATTTTTAGTTTTCCTACGGATTCGTATAGAAAGAATCAATGGATTAGCTTTATAAAAAACCCAGAATTGATACTACCTGGTAGATGCTATTACCTATGTTCACAACATTTTGCTGAAAATTGTTTTGATAGATCTTCAAATCTAAAAACGAGGCTTATACCAACTGCTCTTCCTACAATTGAAATTAGCCGATTAAAATATGTAAGTATACTTTTAACGAATTTTAGCAGTAATAAACAAATCTATATCCATTGTATTTAATTACAGGTACAAACTTTAAACCCAATTCATACGAGAATTTTAAACACATCAATCGATACGTTGCAGTGTGTACCTGAGCTTTCTGTAACACCTTTGAAGGACGTACTACATGATCATACGTATGCTGCATCTACATCTTTTGTGTCTTTGGTTGGAGATGAAGTTTGTTTGAAAGAATCAGTCGAGGATACCCCTCGCAAAAAGCTTTGAAGAGGAAAATTCATGATTTACAAGGAAAAGATATCGTGAAGAGCCATAAAATTCGAAAATTACAGAAAATTGCATGACGACAAAAGAAACAAATATTGTCTCTAAAATCCATGGTAATTCAACTAAAAAAGAAAAATTTATTGTTGGAAGAACACGAAAATATGCTGTTGGATCATTTCGGAAAAAATCAAGCAATTATTCAAAGACTTTTTCAAAAAACAAACAAAAAAACTGTACGCAAAAAATATGAACAGTCTGTAAGAGCTTTTGCTGTGACGTTACATTTTTTTCCCCTAAAGCTTATAATTATGTTAGACAAACATTTTACAACAGTTTACCTCACCCTAAAACGTTGGGAAAGTGGTATTGTTCTATCGATGCTAAACCAGGTTTTAGTTCAGAGGCATTCGATTTTTAAAAGCAAAGTTAGCACATTCAGATAAAATTCGCTAGTGTGCTCTCTTGTATTTGACGAAATTGCTATTAGACAACATTTAGAATATAGTGGTGGTAGATACTATGGATATGTAGATTGGGGTAACGAATTACATGGTGATAGCTTGGGACTAGCTAGGGAAGCGTTGGTGTTTATGATAGTATGCCTTAATGAAGCATGGAAAATACCAATAGGTTATTTTTTCATTTCCAGTATGACCAGTGACCAAAAACTTTCCTTAACAAAACAAGCACTTACATTATTAAGAAATTTAGGGCCAAATTCAGAGACGTTCCTAATATCAAACTCACACTCATTCAGTTAGTCACTAATTCCCGACTCAAGTTAGTTTGAGTGTATCTCACCCTCACATTTGGTATTCACAAACAATCGTAAATAAGTGACTAAAGTGAGTGCTGTTTGAGTGGATAATCTGTCAAAAATGTTGTTGGGGTAACAATTGGTAATGGAAATGTTACTAAATAACTAAATCGTCAACTTCAATACAAATAATTTCACCTAGCGTAATAACCTCACTTGTCGCGTATTTTGTGTATGTAGTTAGTTGTCGATTTGTTCGGCTCGAGTTTCATTCCGTTGATTGTTTCACTTGTTATTATTTTTGTTGTCGTTACTCTTGTTATTATTATTATTCTTGTTATCGCTATTATTGTTATCGTTGTGTTGTGACCACCATGAGTTCGAAAAGGGCATTTATGACGGGAGAAGAAAAGAGTTTTTGAAAGAACTTGTTACAAAAATACAAGTATTATCGAATCGAAGAAGACAGATGCAGTATCTGTCTCCGAAAAAAAAAAGAGGATGGATTGCTATTGCTCAGAAATTCAACGCAATAGGAGAACATTTCAATGTAAGTTTTTTTCTGCAGTTCTAATTATAATTTTATACCACTTCGAACTTATTAGAGAACTCCAGAACAACTGCGTAAAACATGGGAGAACATGAAGTCTCGTAGAAGGAAGGAGTTGGCTGCCGAAAAGATAAACCGCATGGCAACAGGTGGTGGACCATATCAACCACCAAGTGATGGAACAGATGCGATTGTTGATGAGGTTTTAAATATAGTCGATATAGAATTAAAAGACATCATCGATAGCGATACTGTGACATGTCCAGCTGAAGAAAATGTGGATGAAGTGAATATACAAGTTGTGCAACCAAAATTGATAGGTAAGCACACTGTTAACAGTCATATTTAAAATAGTCAAAATGATAAACATATGTGTATAGTTATTAAATGGTTATATTTAAGATGTACCGAATATGGGACAATCAGCATCAGGAAGCCACATTGCACCTACAAGGAGTTACAGAAGGCCCCAAAAAAGATATATTTCTAGAGGTACGGCTATCGAACAGGAGTTGGAAGTACGAATGGAACGTACAAAGAGATTGGCCGAGCAAGATGAGGAATTTCATCAATTAAGAATGGAGGAGCAGTTAATCAAAATCGAAATTACAAAAGAAATATTAAAACAAGAAAAATTAAAACCGAAAAATTATTAAAATAATTGAATACAATTTTTAAATAAATATTATAACAATACAAGTGTAATATTAATTAATTAATAAGAGAAATGTCTAAGAATAAAAGCAGCCCGAATTGCATTTCCAGGTAACTGCACGGGCGCTGGTGGGTTAGGTACCATGTTGTTAGGAATTTGTTGTTCCACATATTGTTCGCCTTGGTTTATTGCTATGTTGTGCAAAACAGCTGAAGCTGCGATTATTCTGGTAATTGTTTGGGTTTTGTACTGTAAGGCATGTGTTAAACAACGAAATCTGCCTTTCCATATACCAAATGTTCTTTCAACAACATTTCTTGTTGTAATATGTGCAGCATTATACCTGTGCTCAGGTCTAGTTGTTGGATTTAGAAGAGGTGTATACACATATCTAGTTTGTGCATATGCACTATCTCCTAGTAAAATCCCCGGTAAATCGCCACGTTGTAGGCGCATACACACGGAACTGCTATTAAAAATTCTGCTATCGTGTGCTGAACCAGGCCAACGAATCACGATGTCAAGGATTTCATATCGAGGTCCAGCAACCACTTGCACATTTAAGGACATCCAGCCTTTGCGGTTTCTGTAGACTTCTCCATTTTGCCCACCGGGGCTTTTTATTGGAATGTGAGTTCCATCGACACAACCGAGGACTCCAGGAAAACCTGATATTTCAAAAAACCTGGTTTTTATGTTTTGAAAGCCTTCGTTATTGTTTGGAAACTTAATTTGTTGTCTCAGATGTCTTGATAATTGGTCACCCACTTCATGAATGATTCGACACATCGATGACTGACTCACCATCAAAAGATCACCACAAACCCTCTAAAATCATGTAGTTAATGAAGTGACATATTCAACAATTACTTGACTTACTTGATAGCTCCCAGATGCGAAAAACGAAGGGCACAATAGATTTTAAAATTGGTGGCACTGGAACTCCACGATTATTGTTAAGTTCTTGTATAGGATATACTACTGGTAAAATAATGTTTATGATGGTATGCCTTGAAAAGCGGACTCTTTGCAGTAGTTCTGTATTAGAATATCTTTCTAGAGGATTCTCGTTATCCCTCAATATATTTCTACATAAAATCAAGTATCTATTCTATGTGTGCTTGATTATTTCTCACCTTGGTACTACCAAATATGGATCGTCCTCCACATAGCGAATAAATTCAACAAAATCGTTATCCATAATGATGTATATTAAAATATAAGGTAAATACAAATATAACTATCTTACTAAACTACCTATGAAACTATAATGTTATGTACACCTCCACTAAACTATAATTATTTTGGAACAATTACGTTATTACGAATTACTACAAAAATATTAATGCTATAACTAATTTTATATACTACAATAAGTCAAAAACTATGAATATAATTTTAAAAAACGCTACCTGTCAGGCTAATTACAACAAAAAATACAAAAAACAAGGTGAACATAACCAATTATTTTGAATTAGTGGAAGTTTAGGGTGGTCCAAGCTTGGCTAAAATCTCCCTTAATTTTCACTCACTAGTTAGGAACATTTTAGTCACTCATTGCTCTCTATTCGTTTCTGAATACCGTTTACTGAGGTTAGGGAGCTATAAGCAACACATGAGTGTGAGTGGGCTTTTAGAACGCTCTCTGAATTCGGCCCTTAATTTGACGTTAATTTTGACGTTCTAAAGGCCCGTTTACATAAAATTCAATTGACGTTTAGTGTAAAACATTCTGAAGCTACGTTCACACTAAAATTAAATTAACCAAAAAATATAAATTTGACGTTTACTTTGACGTTCTAATGCTCCGTTTACACAAAAATTTAAATTAACCGATTAAACAATTTCAAATACAAGGTTTCACGTAAAATTTCTTTTTGAATTAAAAGATACTTAGTTTAACGTATTTTGTGAAACACACTTCAAATCACAGTTTACAAACAATTTAATTAACGTTTAGTGTAAAACGTTCTGAAGCTACGTTCACACACAAATTAAATTAACAATGAAATATTAATTTGACGTTTATATTATAGATTTCTCTTTTAAAGCCCGTTCACATCCACTTAAGAAACGTAACTTAACCACAACTTAACGCAAAGAAATTAGGATTGCTAAGTTGTCTGTTTTTATCCACTTAACAAATTTAAAAAACGTAAGATTTTAGCATGCGCGTTGGTGTGTATCTGAGGTTGTGAAGTGATCAGCTGAGACACAGCCGTCTTTACTTTACAAGCCGTGAACATAAACTTGGCAACAACGCAATTTTCAAGTTGGTAGTCCTATTAGCGTTGATTGAAATATTGGTAAAGATAGTCAACCGCTTGTATTTGCTTGTATCACGGATGCAATTCACATATGCATGTTGGGTTGCGTTTTTGTTTACTTTTTCACCTGTACTGAAGCGCTAAGTTATAATGTGTACGATTCTTGAAATAGAATAGTTCAATTTATTCCACCGTTGTAAAAATGGCGCAACATACAATCCGTAAAATTTACTTTTGTCAATACAATGTTGCAACGTTTTCAAATATTTAGTAAACGTATTAACTAGTAATTAAAAGTGACGAATTTTTCATTTATGAATAATACCATTGATGATACATATCTTGGATTTTAATGACAATGTTTTTTTAATAATTTACTAAAATACATGCGAAGCGTTATTTGTTAAAACAGTTTGGTTTGGTCGGTGTTAGATAAATAAGAAACAATTATTTTACAAATTATGCTTGCACTTTATTTTTTAACTTGCAAATAATAATGTTGACATTTGTTTGTCATTTAATAACTTCGTTAGGAATAAAGTAGAACATACTGGGAGAAATACCACTAGAGTTCAGAAACGCAAAATTATTGGTTTTTGTATCTACTTGTTTTACGTGTTCAGTTGAAAAGGATTTTAAATAAAAATTGGTTTTCAAATTTTTCAATTCAAAAGGCAACAAGTTACCGTGTTTTTTAGGAAAGTGGGTTCCACTAGACCTTCAAATTTAAATTCACTTGGTAATAAAACCTATTCCTATTACTTCTAAAAATAAAAGTACTAGATTTTAGCTTGAGGTGTGTTGTCTCCCGACGCGGTGCGGATAATACGTGTATAATACACTATTCTTTTCTGTGACGAAATAAATGACGATTTAATATTGAAAAATCATATTACAATAGAATTAGAAAATTATTGAGGGAAATTTGGTGTTAAAAATAGTACTCACTTTTTTCCCGAGGGAAAAAAATAATTTACGAAAAGTGACACTTTGTTATCTGTTAGTAGAGATAAAAAGTTAGGATTTTACTCTTTGAAACTGTATCAAAATATCATGGTTTCGAATTAAAATAGTTTAATTAAAGTAAAAATAGCTCATTAATTATAAACATTGTTTCAAAAATTACAATTCCAACTGATCTAAAATAATAGTAATAATTTACAAACAATTTACACATAAATAATAACGTACCTAATACAATGCTATACATAAAACATATCCAAACATTTACACTTATTTATGCAGATAATATTCTTATTTTACGGTGTGGTTTTGTGACATCACTGTAATTATAGCTATTAGAAATATGTTTATTAGCCTCCCACTTTAAGGTTCGATATAGTTTTATTTTAACCAACTGATCGATAATTAACAGTTTATGAGTGTCGCATTCTCTGAACCATGAATTCACACTGCTGTTGAGACATTTTTTATACGGAGTTTAATTTTTTCCAATAAACCATAATCTGTTTTAAAAGATGAAATTCTTCAGTAAAAGTTTCAATAAAAAAACACAAATTTTGAGAATTCGGGTGATGGTCTGTGTAAGTATTTAATTCCATCAGATTTGCTGTAATCTTTATATAGAATTAATGATTCGTTCACATTGAAAACACTTGAGTCGTTAACTGTTAGCATTTCCTTACACGTATTACAATGTACTTTTTATATATGTAGTGACTTAAATAACCCGCAACATACGACACTGAACAAGATTCTAAAGAACTATTAATTACGACATTGTCTTCATTGATTTTGTTCTCCAGACAGGTTCTAGACGATCTCTTTGTTTCATTATTTTCTACACTTTCATTTGTCCCAATTTTGTTATCCTCTTCCTCATAGTTAGTGTTAAATTGTTCATCTATACCATATAGTATCTCGTCGTTATCTTTTCACAATTCCCTTGTTCTATTGGTATTTGCAAGCGAATGTGCATGTTATGTTGTAATGCAAGCCTAAATTCGCGGGCAGACGGTTGGGCATTATAACCTCCTCTAGCACGAATCATTGAAAAAGCATTTTCTAGAGGATCTTGATTTATTCGTGACGTTAAAAAGTACAAAGTTCCTTCTCCCTTTAAGTCCTCCCACAGACTTAAAATTGAATTTATAGTCCATTGGAAACCTGCGATACAGTATATATTTTTTCTTTCTACACCGTTCTCATAAAACTTGATGGAATTGAAGTATTGTACAGAACGTTTCAACGTTTCGCATGGCATGTCTTTAAAAACTGAAAGACCACGCTTGTAGGGATTCGGATCATTTACTGAAAAACTATTTAAACAGTCAAAAATGTTGTTAATTGTTTTAAAAAAGATGCAGTATCTAACGCCGTATTACTTGTTAATTGACCCGTCATCACAGCACTGCTAATTGCTGCAGATACAGAATTGCTAAATACCTGAGCGGCGTATTTAACACGCATCTTTTGAAAATTTGATGGGTTAATATGTTTGTCCGTAATTTTTAACATGGATCTTGCTACACTGATCAATATAAAAAATGTTGACAAAATCGGTCCACTGAATTTTTTTATTGTTGACGACTATTTCCAGTTTGCTGTTCATGACATTGTTCCTTAAGCTTTTTAGTAAATGAGGAGGATCATACGCTACATATATTTTGTTATTGTCGATTTGAATTGTTGGATTTTCTTTTGTGGCGCCTAGACAAGATAGAGCACTTCTGTTATTAGATCCTTGGTCGCAAACTAACGCTCGAGGTTTCAATCAATTTGAAACAACTTATGCATCACTTGCTTTATAAGAGTACATAATATTTCGCTTTTAACTGAACCACTACTGAGAAAATAACAAAATGGAATTTTCCAATTATACAATATTCCTCTCAAATAAAAAACCAATCCATGGTTACTTAAAACGGTTTACGTCCTAATTCCCCTAAATCTTGATATCCTTCGACGTAGTCCCAATATTGGTTATAATTTAAATTTCGTTTTAAAGTAATTTCGTCACACATTACCACGCACTGCTTTTCTTTGTCTGTCATTCCTTCAACTTTTTTTAATTTTTGTATAAGAACATTATTTGTCCCCGATCTTAAATTAACAATTTTCAACCACGACTTGATTGTTGAAATTGCTGGCAAAACAAATCCTAAATGGTTCAACATAAATTTGTAAGCGGTAGGCGATTTATAATACAATGATAATGCCAGTTGTTTTTCTGAATCCTTCCATGGAGTTCGTGTTCGATGAAAACATTGCATATTAATAAATGTCTTCAAAGCCGGTTTTTGTTTTTAAAAGACCCGAAATTGTGCTGTTTTGAAGTTTGCGCTTCAATCTAAATATTTCACACTTTTGACTATTCAATTTATTTTTAAACTTTTTAATTTTAAAAGAAACGGTTGTCTGTATAGGTTTATCAGAACTTATACTTGCACTGATTGTTGCACTTTGAAGAACATTCACAAAGGAGGCATCACTAACTGAATCGGCGTTGTTCTCAATTTTTTCTTATTGGCTGACAGAAAATAGTTGTAATTACGTTGCAAATACTTTCCGCTAGAAAATATATTTTCATAAGTTCGCACATTATCAGATTTATAAACTGTCAGAACTTCTGGTGATTTCTGAGTAGGATTTCTTTCTAATCGCAAAGACTTCGATGTATCCTGTTTAGGTTCATCTGCAATCAAAGCAAATAATTGTATTTCTTGAAATTTGGGCTTTTTAAAAAGAACTTTATTTATGTATTGGCAAAATTTTTAATAAAAAATGAAAGTATTTCTTGAAATTGATTTTGTAATTTGTACTTTGCGATACCAGTAGTGGTGAGAAGATTGAAGACATGAAAGTGGTTAAAAGTGTTATGTAAAAAATTGAGTTTTGAGAACGTTAAGATACTTCTCACCACTGGGTACCTACCAGACCGCTACCAATAAGTATTAGCAAATTGTCATTGCTGAACAAAAATTATTACTTACCCGAAACAAACTTCTTAGGAACTGCAGTAATATTAAGTTTCTTCTTCGCAGCGGAAGGATCTCGAAAACTACTAGATTCAAAATGCTTCTCACAGATTAATTTATTTCGTAATAAATTAAGATCATCTAGTAGTACTAGCTTTGAATTACCACAATTCATCACCCAATTTTTGCATCTATTTAGACAATTAGTAGGAAACCGATAAAAGCTGATCGTCGGGCAATTTTTCTCGAATTATTGCAACCGTGATATACACAGCGATGACACGCAATAGTATTACTCATTTTAATGGATAAGTTTTTAAACCAGCAATCCGATCTTACATGTAAATAATAACTACCGAAATGTTTTAAAAAATCAAAATCAAACTCGAACCGAAAACCTCTTAAACTGAGCACAACAGGAAGACTAATTAATTTTCGGTTTTGTTGTTAAACTAAAAGTGGTGGGGTATTATTACTTTCGATTATTTTGTGTTCTTTTGATAGTATTTTGTAAATGTTATTACCATTGTTATTAGTAAAGCTCAGGAAATACATACTTAAAACCAATCTTGATTGTAATATTTTCATTGTAACAAATAAACAGATAATCATTAAGCTTTGCATAGATGCTTCTTTAATGCGTTTATCATATCTTAAAATATAAGTACACCTAAAGTTGATATTGAAACAAATGTATTACGAGGAGTCTTCCGGATTATCGTTTATGAGTCACATTCCTTATCGGCTTAGTCAGAAATTCTACAATTGCATACTTTTAGCAACACCTTTAGTAAATGAGTAGGCTTGTTATAATATTGTTTAGATGCAAACAGTTGAGTACGTTAGATTGTAATATAAGAAAATTCAACATTCGTTCCAACATAAAAGGGATAGCGTTTCTATGTTAAAAATTTTAATTTCAATGACCAAAATTTAGAAATTTACTTGCGTAAGCCTAATAGATTTTAAAACATTTTCAACGGATAAACGATGTTAATGTAATAAATATATGAGTATGGAATTTTCAAAAGTATTTAAAGAAATTGTTTTTTGGGAGAACGTTTTTCAACGATTTCTTTACGAAATTAATACTTTTAAATCTGCAGGTTTTTTCATAATAATAAACTTTATTCACATGTGTATGTATACAATCTTTGTACATATATGTGTTTGTCATGATGGTATAACCATTGTTATAACCTTACGTAAGAAAGATACCAATAAATATTATTACATTGAACAATTAACAGACAATAGAAAAAAAATATATAACAAAGGACACACATTTAATTAGTACGTCGACAAAAATCAATAAATTCTTGTATATTGTAGAACGCATGTTTTTGTTTGTTTGTCAACATTGACTCAATGCACCAATATTTCAATCAACGGCATGATGCATTGGCAACAATGTCGTGCCTTAGCATAAACTATCAGCAAAATTACAGTTTTCTATTTCACATTTATCGGCAATACTGTTCTGTAAATTCTACAATACAATTGACGTATTTTCTTAGCACAAAGCGATACTACCGACCTCTGATGTTTAGAACAAATTTCGGGGTCGCATAATCCCGTAAGGTTGACTATCTTTACCAATATTTCAATCAACGCTATTAGTTATCTATTATTACACAAAAAACTATGAAAATAAAAAACAAATGTTTAGAAAATTTATTACAATAATAACAAATTCACAAAAATTAGCTTTTCATCAGCGTTCCTAGCTTCCGCTTTTTGTTTTTTTTCGCACTATTATTAGTATTATTTTTGATTTTGGTATAATTATTCAAAGCTATATTACAAAATATCGAAATGAGTACTTTATACATTTTCCCAATGTAGCAGAACATACACAACATTTTTTATTAAAATCTATAAAATAATTATTAGAACCTAAACTTAATAATGTTAAATTACAAAGAATATCTTTATGGTTTTGTTTTTTAAAAATACTCTTTCTAATTTCTCACTGCTGATAATATATGTGAACACAGAAAATAAATGCAAACTTATTTGTATTACAGCATCAGTTGGTTTATCTAAGCCACCTCTTTGTAGATAGTCGTAATATTGATCACATATATCTTCACCTTTGAATTTTAATTCCGCAACATATTCTCTACATGCATAACAACAAACTTTTTTTTATAACAGAATGTGCTGCATAATCACATACATACAACCGCGCAGACTGGTCAATCTCAAACATATCAAGATAGTCTGTATCAAAAATAAAATGAAACTCAGATACATCTAAACTTTCTTCAAAACCATCATCTGTCTGTTGTAACTCTTTTAAAACTGAAATATCGTCATTAATTTTTAATAAATGTTTCATTCGTATTTTTTTTCTGACTCTATTATTTGGGTGTACGAAACATGATAGTTACATCCAGAGAGAGATCTGTAGCATCCAAATCTCTTTTCTAGCTTATCAGTCTGAAATTTACCAGGCAAAATATATTCTATACGTAGTATATTAATTGCATAATCCACAATATTAATTAGATTCGAAGTGCTTCGACGTAATGCAGAAAAAGTATCATTGGTCAAACATACAGAATCATTCATTGACTTCCAATTATCCAACCAAGTAACAAATTTATTCAAAAATTCGATTTTGTGATCGTGCATATTGTATATAGGTCCACTCCACATATTACGTTTTAATTTACCCTTAAGTGTATTTTTGGTGTTAACAATATCCCACCAATGGCGAATTGTTTCTAGAAAGTCTGCAGTATCTTTAAATTGTACTTGACAATTTAATGCTGCAATCGTAGATTCATGAAAAATATTATCTACCAATAAAACGTTTTGTCTTTCTAAATTTGAAGGGTACACAGCTTTATAATTTAACTTGGGAGCTTTTTAAGTATCATACTAAGTTCTGTTGCATAAAGTTTCTTAAGTCTTCAAACGAAGCCTTTCTAACAACGTTTGTATGAAAATCGGGATAAACAAATGTGTGATTATAATTACGCAAGTTAATCCAATTATTTCTAATATTTTTGAATATATGGACAAAATCGAATAACAAGAAAATTTTCTCATCCGGAAATGAAGGATTTTGAAAACTTTCGGATTGTGTAATAAGTTTAAATAAATTTTGATTTATACGATTATTATCTGTTATAATACAAACGACTTTAAACCCAAATCCCTGAACAAAATTCAAAACTTGAAGTACCATTTGTTTTAATTCACTTGCTGTTAGACCACTTACGGGCAATAATTTAACAATTTCAGACAAACTACCAAAAACAGATGTAATCATAAACGATTGAACAGTTTTTGCCATCAGATTTGGATTATTGCTAGCATAACCGGTAACATTTTTTGCTTTATAATGTAGACCACTGTTGACGTATATTTCATCAATTAAAAGAGCTACATATTTCTCCCGATCACATGTTGTTTTTGCAATAAATGACAAGTATTGTTGGTTGTTAATGTCACTTTCGGAAGAAATATTTAAAGATGACGAGATCTGTTGCAAATACCTCCTACTTGGTAAAATTAAAAAGTTTTTTAATACATTATAGGTAGCCTGAGATTGACAGTAAATTAAAAATGAAAATACAATGGTATCAATTGTATATCGCCTACGTTTCACATTAAACAACTCAAGTTGATTTTTTAAAATTGATAAATTTGAATTATTATCAACTTCTATAGCTTTATCAAGATATTTGCAAGCAAGTGTTAAAAATATTCTTCAGGTTGAGGAATAAGATCTACACTATTATATCTATTTAAAATATTTTCGATTTGTGACCACCTAGTTAATTTTAAATTTTGTGGTAATACCCATTGCAAATCGTGAGCACTTAACAAATTTCTTTGTAGAAAACTGTAACCAATAAGTTATTATTAATTATTACACTGGGGTTAACTTCCACTCCATAATCCATACAATAAGAATCATCATTAACATCTACATTTAAAATATAAAAGTAAACACAGTTAGACAAAACTTTGCAATTCCACTTAACTAATTGAAGGTTTACCTTAATTTTTTCCACAAAGTCCCTGTAATCTTTGATGAAATCTTTGTTGAGAAATTCTCTACATTTTCGTTTTGCCTCTCGATGATATCTGCTTTTCTCTTCTCGGGGTCAGTTCTTTTGCTGATGACGAAGGCAAGCTCAAATATGCTGGTAGGTTTTTAAAAATGTGTGGAATCGCACCTTCAACTAATTTAGGACTTCGTAAGGGTAATTTCATCTCCACGCAGTCTTTATTAGAAAACGTTTCAAAACGAATAATTTCTGTATCCAGAAAGTGTTCACTGCAAATAGCTGTATGAACGGAGGGCTTCCAGTTGTCTCTTGGAATTGCACGAATCCATGTCTGCCTTAATACAGGATCTGATGGAAGTTTAAAAGTTGATTTTGTTCCAACTTCACTGTCATAATTTGATTTACAACCTGGAGCACAGCAACGTCGTGGCATTCTAACAAGAAATTATGTGGAAATTATACGAATAGTAAATAATTTAATCCAATAATTAACAATTACCATGTACCAAAGCTACACAATAAGAATTTTTACTCTAACCTCAAAATAAAAAGTAAAAGAAACGTAGGTACTTACTTGAAAATATAAACGTTTCTTGCTGGTAGTAAATCTCTCAAAACACTATAATAATTTTTTAAGTTAAGGTGCATTTTCAACCACTTCGACATCGAAGTGTAACTTGGTCACGCATGCTTACCCTACCAGTTTCATTAATTCCGTTTTCATTTCGTGCCAACTTCAACTTTTGTACTACTTCAGCGTGTCAGGGTTTGCAAGCTGCAAGAATTCGTGCATCGTGCCAGCTTTGACACATGCGCATTGTGTGTCATTTTGTATAAATTTGTAGAATTTCAGCGGTCTTTTATAACTTTAACCATAACCACACTTTATAGTAACCAAAACTGCATATTTTGTATAGTACACATTTTGTTAATTATTTATAATAGAATAATGAATAAGAAACAGAAAACTACCTTATTAGGTAGCCTTGCTTGTCTTATTTATGTTAAAAAACCAATTTTGAAAAAAAAAATGAAAAGAAAAAATAAACGTTATTGGGTTTATCCTCATGAGAAAACAACAAGGATGCTATGACAATTTAATAGAAGAAATGAGAATAGGTGATTCTTCGATGTTTTACAATTTTACAAGAATGTCGCCAGCATTGTTTGACAAGCTGTTATCAATTATTGGTCCGAGAATTTCAAAAACATCTCGAAGAGAATGTATATCTGCTGGATGTCGTCTTGCTATAACCTTAAGATTTGTAGCAACTGGAGACAGTTATCCTAGCCTATCATATGCATTCAGAGTGGGAGTACCAACAATTTGCCACATTATACAAGAAACATGTAAGGTAATATGGGAGGAACTAAGTCCATTGGTCTTACCAGCCCCAGATCAAGAAATACTGCGAAGTACGAGTATGGAATTTTTAAAGCGATGGTCTTTGCCTAATTGTGTTGGTGCCATTGATGGCAAGCATATAATTATTAGGGCACCTAATAATTCAGGATCTGCGTACTATAATTATAAAAATCGTTTAGCATAGTCTTGCTTGCAGTGTGTGATGCCAATTATTGTTTCTCTTATGTTGACATTGGAGCTTATGGAGCACAAAGTGATGGTGGTATTTTAAATAAATCATGTTTTGGACGCAAACTACTGTCTAATGAACTTCCATTACCAGCACCCTGTGAATTGCCAAATAATAAAGACGGTAGAAAGATTCCACATTTTTTTGTAGGGGATGAAGCATTTCCACTTCGAACAAATATGATGCGACCATATTCCAAAACAAGAAATGCTTCAACTGCCCAAGACGTAAAAATATTTAATTATCGTTTGTCCAGGGCACGTAGAATAATTGAAAATGTGTTTGGAATTATGGCAGCTCGTTTTCGAATTTATCATAGAGTTATTCATGCTGCTCCAAAGACTGTAGACCTCATTGTTAGTGCTACTGTGTGCTTACATAATTTTATTAGAAAAGAGAAATATAATTTGTATTTCCAAGATGGGGATGTCGATAAAGAAACTACCTCAGAGATAATACCAGGTCGTTGGAGATTAGAAATACCTAATGGAGGTACAGCTATAGAAAATCTTTCAACAAGACTTGGTGCAAGGAATGCTGCTGTTGCAGCAACAGAAATGCGGAATTATTTAAAAACTTATTTAAACGGTGATGGTTCAGCTCTAGCTCCTTGGCAGTGGGATATGGTTAATAAAACTAATTAATATGTGAAATACTTATTTAATTAATTGTAAAAAAATATTGTAATAAAATTAATAACTATTCAACTTTGTCGAACTTTTGCTTTAAATTTCAATAGCTCCATCATTAAATGGTCCATTAACAAGTCGGCATTATTGGCACTTAAAGATTTCAATTCTGTTGCTAAATACAACGAAAATTGGTCGTACTTTGTAACATTCTCATTCACACCTTGAATTGCGTCAGTATCTTTTAGGACATTATCAATATCATCACTGGAATTATAACTATTTTTTCTTTTTTTTTGGTTGGGGTGATTTAACTACTGCTGCAGATGATGTGGGTATATGAGAATCTTGTAATTCAACTTCAGAATAGTAATTATGGTCATTCAGAGTTTCAGAAGTGTAATCAACATTGTTTTCTACTGTGCTAGTTTCATTTGCATAGTTACTTATTGTTCTAAATGTGTAAAACAATAATTAATATATGTAGCACATTTCTCACATTAATACTTACTCCCTCGAATAATCTCGACTATTCATGAATTTAAAGAAACTCATTAAATTCCATGCAGGTCTTGTTGAAGCAGGAGCTCCACTTCGTCTTAACCTCTCTTCAATTTGAACTTCTCGTCTATACTTTTCTCGCAAAGCCTTAAAACGTGCTTTTACAGTTGCAACTACAAATTAAAAAAATTAATTATGTTAACTAGAAGCAATTTTCTTCATACCGTCTGCCGATAATGACCTAGCTACAGATTGCCAATAATTTTCTTTTTGCAAACAGGATTTGTAACCGATGTGATTCTTATCATAAAGTGGTTGATAATTTGAAACACATTGTAAAAGAAATTCATCATTAATTTCCATTATTTTTCACTAGAAAAACAATCAAACTTCCTTTTTATTTCTAGGTTAGCAAAATATTAATTAGTAAACGACGGCTGCGCACACTCCATCCGTGCAAATGATCGATTGAAAATGATAGTTTCCACATACGAAGTGTGTCGCAATTTGTGTCGACGCACACGTTGGCACGGAACACATTGAAAATGTACCTTTATTATCACTCTGTTATCACCGATTGTAACGGTGGTTACAAACATTTACGAACACCTGCCAACCTTTAGTACCACAGTTTAGGACTACCGAGCGGTGTTGCCAAACTTCTTGTTCACGGCTTGTAAAAGTAAAGACGGCTGTGGCTGAGACATTGAGGCCCGGTTTTTCAATCGCTGGTTAACTTGTGGTTGGGGTTTAACCTTAAGTTTACCACAAGAATTCCGTTTTTCAATTAACGGTCGGCGACGAAACTAACAGTTACTTTTACCGGTAGAAAATCCACTGGTTAACCTGTGGTTTGTGTTTACTTGCATATTATAACCTAGTTTGCATTCTTGAGGCCCGGTTTTTCAATCGCTGGTTAACCTGAAGGTAAAGTTAACCTGCAACCCATGGTTAAATTTCGGTAAATTTCCGGCAATGTATTTCAATCAATTTAAAAGCTATGGTAAGGAAACCTGTGGTTAGTGTTTTGTGTTGTACTATTGGTTATACTGCGTGTCGATCATTTGACCTAATTCGGAGACTTTGACCTACTGGCCGTTAATTTGGCGGTATTTTTCGCGATGGATAAGAAACGATCCTCAATTTTTACACACGAGGAACAACAACTTTTAGTTGGTTTAGTCGAAAAATATAAAAATATTGTTGAATGTAAGAAAAGTGGTGCTTTAACGTGGAAGCAGAAAGAACAATGTTGGCTTCAAATACAAAGAGAATTCAACGCATCGAACGGAAGTTTTCGACCAGTCAAGAATTTAAAAGAAAATATTTAAATTTAAAGAAGCAAACGAAAAAGAAATTTTCATTAGAAAAACAATCTGTGAAAAAACAGGTGGAGGTGAAGGAGAATCCTTCCATATTACCGACATAGATGAAACAATAAAAGGCATTTTAAATGAACAAATCACAGGCCTGGAAAATGCTTATGATAGCGATATGATTGTTAAAGGTGAGTTTGATGCACTGCTTATTGTACATTATATGAATGTGTGTATTCGATTTTACAGGACCACCAAATGGAAATGAATTGGAGATGATCGACATTGAAAGTGAGTACATTTATGACAATAACTGATATTAAAAATAAATCGAATTATATTTGTAGATATTCCAATTACTTTTGTAAGCGATTTCTGTAGACAAACCCCGCACCCAGGCCCATCACAACCAGGGTCATCGAGATCAGACCCCCCATCACCATCCAGTCCCATTTCACTGCCAGGCATTAATAAAGATACACAAAGTTGGGAAGAGTATTCTTCAACCGACTTGAAGAAAACACCAGCAAAAAGTTGCGGACCCGCATATTACAAAATAAACAAAAATTAACAAAAGATACATTAACAATAATCACGAATTAATTCAAAGTAAGTTACAATTTGTAAATCTTCAAAAGAAAAATTTTTGGAGGAGCATAACCTCCGAATGATTTTATTAAGAAAACAAATTGAAAATGAAGATTTAAAAAAAAGACTACGAGAAAGGCAACTTTCAAATAATCTGTAAATATGTTGTAATCTTTTTTTTTTATTGTAAATAGAAAACCAACATGAAATTAATTGTATATTTTATGCATTTCTTAACCTAGCAAAATAATTATTTATTAGATTGGTTCGTACAGCATTGTATTGTTCAACTGGGTTCACATTGTGTATGTTATGTCCAACATTATTTACTACTTCGATGGCAGCTTCTTGTTCGACATTCACTGCTGGTACTTCTTCATTCTCATCACGAGCGATGTTGTGTAATACAGCAGTTGCTGTGATCAGAGCTTGGACTATATCCAAATGAAGCCTCAAACCTAAAGCCAACGCAGGAAATCGACGTTTCCAGGCTCCATATGAACGCTCTACAACGTTTCGTGTTCGAATTTGTGATTCATTGTATAAATACTCTGCTTCATGGTGTGTATTTCTCAAAGGGGTCATCAAATAAGGTTTAATAGGATATCCACTATCTCCCACAAGAACATTTCCGCCAAAACCTCCATTTTCAAAATTCATACATATGACGGAATTTCTAAATATGTGTGAGTCATGAGATGACCCTGGCCATCGTGTTACAATGTCTCGAATTTTTAAATCAGGATCTGCAATTGTTTGGACATTCAATGAAAAAATTGTTTTCTGTTGCAAAATATTTCTGCATTATTCCCACCAGGTGACTGTATTCGCACATGACTGCAGTCAATCGCTCCGATACATCGAGGAAATCTCGCAATGTTAAAAATTTTTGTCTCACTGTTTCGATCTCATCATTTTGAGGCATTGCTACATAACGTGGTCTGAGAGCAGCAATTGCTCGACTGACACGTCGAACCGTTTTACTTGCTGTAGATTTGTGAACTCCAGAAAAATCGCCAACAGTGACAAGGAAGGAGCCTGTGGCATAAAATCTTAATGCTAACAGCAACTGATTTTCAGGTGATAAACAGTCATTCCTCCTGGTCGGATATGAAATTGTATCTTCAATTTCCCCTACTATATTTTGCACAGTAATTTTTGATAAACGGAAACGATTAAAAAAATCTTGTTCATCCCATTCCTCAAAATGGTCAGTTCTATGCCTAATTGTCTTCGGCCGTCTTACTTCCTCATCACTACTAAATGCGTTCACATTATAAAATTCCATGTTATTCATTGAAATAAATAAAATAAACACTCAAATCACAGTCAAGAGAAAATCACAGTATTGTAGACTACAATGGTGCAAGATACTAATTTAAGTAAAAAAAATTGACATTGACGTTACAGTTGCATTCCAATGGTAATCATGTTACTTTTACTTTACCACAAGGCAAAGCTAAGGTAACTCAAACCAACACTTAACCAGCAGTCAATCAGATAACCTACAATTGAAATACACTTATTTTGTTGTAACCTCTGGTTTTCAACAAACTAACAGTTAACCAGCGATTGAAAAACCGGGCCTGAGACAATTATTATTATTTGATATAGAATGGATAATTATGATGTTAATGTGTATAGCAGTGATGAAGAAATTGTTAGAAGACCAAAAATATTTTGGCGTAGACCTAATTTCTGTGTTAATCTTAATTTAGGTTGAATGGAATAAAGATAATTTCTTTTTTTTTTTTAAATCCAAAGTTGCATTAAGAAATTCCATTTTTATTTTATGTTCTTCTAGAAATTTTTCCTTTTGGAGATTTATAAATTTCAATTTCTCTTCGATTAATTGCTGATTTAAGCCAACGTATTTCTTCGAGACAGGACTACTTTGGATTTCCACACATTTCTTGGGTACATCTAAAATAATTACTAAATTTTCAAGTAGGTTTGTTTTTACTTTTAGCTCACCATAATTTAATCGTTTATTTAATGGTTTCTTAAGCATTTTTATTGATTTCTCAGACCAGTTCTCCGTATCGTTCCTAAAAAAAGTATTTTATTATTTACTTGTAGTAATTATATAGTACTTTTTGATACCATCGAGTACATTTACACTAACATCTTCAATTTCTTGTACGCATTCTTCATGTGCTATGTCATCTTTAATTTCTAAACATAACTCATAATCATGATCTAAATTAATTGAATCTAAAACCATAAAATTATAAAATGTGTTGGTAAAATAATAAAATACTTTCTGTTTGTGCTCGTAGATGGTTTATCAGAATCAAACCAATTAGTGAGACCAGTTAATTGTTTGCCAATTATGTTTTTAATGCTTATATCTAAATCAGAAATATTAGATGATGTATGCGGTTCGCCTCCATTTGCATTAATTAATATTTTTTCATTGGAAAAATTTTGTTTTACCCTTTTTTTCATATTTAAATATTTTTCTTTTAATTGCTTGGCGGTTCTTACATTTTGGCCACTCTCCAAGCCTTATCCTTGTCCTTCCATGTGGTTGCGTTACTTTTTTTATTTTCGATTATGTTTTTATATTTTTCTACTAAAGCTACCCAACAAACATACTGACGTCCATAGGATGTCCTTAGGACTACCACCTACGGATGTGCAGACGTCCCTAGTAAGTCCATTTTTTGCCGAGAGACATCCGTGGGATAGTTATGGGACGTCCGTTTGTCACAAATGTGTACATCCGTAAAACATCCTGTGACAGACACCCGTAGGACGTCTGCTACCGTCATTTTCGGGATCTCTACTATCGGACTTGCTTTGTACTATTCTTTAATATTTCATTCCCAGTGCACCAATGGTGAGGTACCATCTTGTATAATCCTACAAATAGCATACATTTGAGGACTACTATCATTTTATCATCAAACTACCAATTAAACTTAATATAGTTCGATTTAAAAGTCAATTTGGAAAATAATTATCCAGCAACATTTACACCTATTCAACATATTAAATTTATTATCGAAAATAAAATACATATACTGTGATTATATAATTCTATAATTAATGCTTTAAAATAATTGATAAAATATCAAAATATATAAATCATACTAATTTTTTTGCTTATCCAATCTTTCTTTGGAGCGCCTTAACCAATTTTTCATTGATTCTTCAAACGACTTGCTAGTGTCGTTTTTAAAAAGTATCAGTCCAGCACCTTAAATAAAACATTATCACCAATGCTGCAGAGTGAACGATAATAACTTACGTATTACAACTTGTACAACAAGCAACTTAGAACATTTTTTTTTCTGTTTTAGCCCTATCCAACTGTATTCTGATCAAACTTCATTAGATATTATTCTAGACATTGCCCTTTTCACAAATTCTGAAGCATTCTTTCCCCCAATTTTCGATATTTCATCAATCTTAAAATGGACCTTAAATTGATTCTGTTTTGAAATTGTTTGTAATGCACGTTATATAAAACCTAAAATATACATAATGTAATGTTATCAACAGCTCATTGATATACTGTTTATCTAGCTCTACACTAATTTTAGAAAATTTCGTCGACCCGCGGGAGATCCGCTCGCGATAACGAACGCGACCTCCGACCTCCGTCTCGAACGCGCGGTACGCGGGCTAAAAGACGCGGCTATCCGACGATGTAATTTTTTTTCAAAATTTCCTACGAGAAAGGCCTTAAAAGACGGTCGGAACGCGAAAAAAAACGAAAATTTTTGATTACGAATTTCGCTTTTCGGCTTATATCTCGAAAGTTTTACGACTTATCGAAAAAGCGCCTTATATTAAATTACGCGCTAGACTCTCCTCTTTAAAATTGTTTTAAACGAAATACTTAACTTTTACGATAAGGTCGTGAGAATTTTTCAAAGCCGACTCGACAAAATTTTTCAAAAATCTTCGACGTTCGCTAGACTGGCTGGGGATAACGAACGTAAAGTCGGATCGTAGATTGAAAAACGCCTTAACCCTTAGATAGTAATATCCGACTGTCAGACGGACTATGCGTTTTAATGCTTTACCAAATCCACCCGAAAAATCGTATGAATTTGTCCGACTAGATGTGCTATCGGTAACAGTCTCTCACTGGTTTAGTATGTTCGTGGACACCATTGCCTGGGCACGTCTCTAAGTCGGGTGTTACTCGTTACGCCATAATATTCAGTTCGGTTGTTACCAAAAACGTGAATATTTTGTATCCGTCGTTATTATATCGATTGGAAAGCGTTGTGAAAAAATAGGTATGTTTTTTATACGCATATAAACATAAATCAAAACTAATTTCAATTACAGTGGTAAAATATGAACTCAATTCCATCTATATCCAACAGAACTCGCAAAATTATGGGACTGTTACAACCCCTGCACTGTCTACAGACGATGCCAGTGACGCAGAATATTTTACGGATGAATCGGTTATAGAAGAAAATGATCAAGTAGAGTTCGCAGATTCCGACGGAAGTTGTTCGGATATTGATGCAGATTTGTTACTAAATGAAGACATATCACCATTGCACACAAACAACGATGCAGATCTGGAAGTAGTTATAAATAACAATAGTGAGAGTGATGAAGATAGTTCAGATAATTTACCTTTGTGCTTCTATGGCAAAGGGAGGTGCTTTGCTTGGAACAGTTTCGTGCCTACAAATTCTAGAAATACTGCAAGTCACAACATTATTAGGATGAAATTACCTACTTTGCGAGATAGGGCAATCACCTTTGACGATACTGCCACATCAGAGCAAATATGGAGGTTGTTTTTTGACGAAATAATTATTAATGAAATAGTTATCCATACAAATAACAAACTGCAGTCAATGCGACAAAAACTAAAAGACAAACAATCTCCTAATTATAAAGATACAGATTCTATAGAAATTGAAGCCCTCATTGGTTTGTTAATGCTGTGTTCCATTTTCAAGTCTGGAAAGGAGGACTTGTCATCGCTTTTTTCGACTGGTGTTAGAGGTCGACCAATATTTCGAGGAATAATGTCTCTGAAGCGTTGTCAAACCCTTTTATTGTCTCTGCGCTTTGATGATGCCCTTACAAGAGAAACTAGAAAAGAAACTGACCGTGCTGCCGCTATTTCATTCATTTTAACAGATTTATTTCCAACAGTCAAAAGAACTACGCTATCGGTAACTACGCTTGCATAGATGAGATGCTGTTGGCTTTCAGAGGCAGATGCCCCTTTAGAATATATATGCCAAATAAGCCGGCAAAATACGGCATAAAGATAATGTGCCTCACCGATGCCCAGTCTTCTTATCTTTACAACGCATATATATAGTCGGAAAAGACAGTGATGGTGATACCTTATTAGCCGATGAAAAGAAATTCTCCAAACCTACCCAAGCAGTTCTCAGGCTAGTAAAACCAATCGAAAAATCAAATAGAAACGTTACAGCTGACAACTGGTTTTCTTCTCTAGAAGTGCTTGAACAGTTGAAAACTAGAGGTCTCACTTATGTCGGGACAATAAAAAAGAATAAGCCCCAAATTCCCCCACAATTTCTTAGCTGTAAGGAAAGGGCTGTAGGTTCCTCGATGTATGGGTTTACAAAGGACTTTACTCTATTATCATGCATGGCCAGAAAAAATAAACCAGTTCTTCTGGTATCATCCATGCACCACTCAAATTGTACAGACCTCTCAAATAACAAGCCGGAGATCGTTAGTTTCTACAATTCAACAAAATCAGGGGTAGATACCCTTGATCAGAAGATTGCAAATTATTCCCCAAACCGAAGAACTCGTAGATGGCCCCTGGCAATATTTTATAATATGATTGCAGTGAGCTGTGCAAATTCCAGAATTATATTCGAAACTATTCATAAAAATAAACACGAAAATAATTACAACTATATATACAATTTAGCCATGAGTCTTATCCGAAAGCATATTGAGAGAAGATTGAAAATTCCTAATCTACCCTCAGATTTGAAGAATATTATAGCACAGATACTTGAGCCTGACACCCCTAAAGAACAAGACAATCGAGATGTTCGTACCGACAAGCTGGAGAAAAGAAAGACATGCAGATATTGTTGTCCCAAGAAGAAACGAATGACTGCGTATAAATGTTTACTGTGCAGCTCCCAACATGTTTAGAATGCTCGAAAAAGTGTGCAATAACTGTTGTAAGGAAATTTAAAGTTAATTTCTCTTTTAAAATATCCTGATTTTAATGTTCGCATTAAGAGTTACTTTTTCGTTTTTTTACATGTAAATCATTGAATGGAGTAATAAATTTTGTTTAAAGTAGTCTAGTGTTTACTTAACTAAGGTACGTGCTTTTTAAATCGACCCTTTTTTTTTTTTTTTTTTTTTTTTTTTTTTTTTTTTTTTTTTTTTTTTTTTTTTTTTTTTTTTTTTTTTTTTTTTTTTTTTTTCTCCCTGGGTTCTCCTGACGACTGAGAAGCGTATGTTACCTATAACGCTAAATTTACCGATTCGGACGGACGTTACCTATAAGGTTAAAAGGCAGATGTTACTATCTAAGGGTTAAGCCGGCTAAAAAGACCCTCTACGCGATGACGTCGTTTTTTTTTAAAATTTTCTACGACAAACGGCTTTAAAAACGGCCGGAACGCGAAAAAATCAAAAATTTCGATTTTGATTTGGTTTTTCGCCATTTACGGCTTTCGTTTCGAAGATATTTTCAAATTTATCGCCGCACTTAGTAGATTTCATCGTTTCACGTGAGAATTTAAAAAAACAACGCTTTTCAATCTAACGCCCTCGAGAGTTACGAGGGTTTTTTGGAAAATTTTTGAACTAATTTCTCGCCTAAACGGCCGGCGATTTTTAAAAAATTTGTTTGGCGTCCGATAGAAATCGAAAAGACGAACGCGATGAATTTTATTTGGTAAGCGTGGAAAGTCGGGGGCGGTAATTACACCCCCAAAAGCAAAAAAGTTCCACCCGTAACTTTAAGGGCTTATAACTCGGAAATTAAAAGACATATCGAAAAAGCGCTCAGCCTAACCCACAATTTACAGTTTTTTCTTTAAAATGGCACTTAAATGAAAGATGTGGCTTTTATCATACGGCTGTAGGAGGTACACAAACTTTTTTTGGAAAAATTTCAAAATTTGGTTTGAAATTCGTAGATAAATCGTTAAAGGCTTATATCTTTTAAACCGTAAGAGATAGAGAAAAAATTACAAAACGTTTTGAAATTTTTAAACTTAACAATGTATAAAATGGAAAAAAAAATTTTCGTAAAAGTCCATACGGTCCGATTTATAATGAAAAATCAAAGTATTAACGAACAATTTAAGATTTCAAATCTATACGAAAATCGACCTTTTTTCAAATTCGTCTCACATTAGAACGGGTTCAGATATTTTTATTTGGAAAAAGTTTCGAGTTTACGAAAGATTTGTCTTTATTTTTCAATTTAGATTTTTTTTTGTACGAGGGCATCTTCGAGGTTAAAAAAAATGTTAAAAATAGTCAAAAAAATTTCAAAGAAATTGAACTGTAATTTGACCACAACTCGCTTATTTACGAACCGATTATTAAAATTCAAAAAGCACCATACGCGGATAAAGAAATAAAAATTTTTGGCCGTTTCAGTTTTTTTTGACCTCGCGTGTTTTCAAAAGTTATAAGGGAAAAACGTTTCCGACAAAATTTCATTCGAAAACTAAAACGGCCATAATTTCTAAATTATAACAGATAAAAAAAAATTTATTTAAGAAAAACGTTCCTTTTATGACCCTATCACATAATGTTTAATAAAATTTATCATTTAAAAAAAAATTTTTCAAGCAATTTTACGTTTTTAATAGGAAATACTGCTATTTTTTACATATTTATAACTTCGGAACCGTATTACGTAAAAACATGAATAAAAAAACATAAGATTTGTAATTTTGCAAATTTTCGAATGGCATAATCTAAACAATAAAGTTTCCTTTGTTAATAACATTTTACGCGCGACCTCGACATGTACCCGTGTGCTTTTCAATATCATAATGCAACATGAATGAATAGGTTTTTTACAGTCGCCTATGCAATCGTCCAATTAAATACTGTTTGATACTATTTTATCCTGGAACAGATTAAAATGTGTTCTACATTATTTATTTAATAGATTTGTACTCGATTAATTGAATAAATGCTATTCAATTTAAATTACAATTTCTTTTTCAAACAAACATTGTTTGTCAATGATGCGTAAAGTGATTACATGGGTAACGATAATGTGCGTTACATACTGTTCTTTTTTGTATTTAAAGAAGTTACTAAAAAGATGTTCTCTTATATTTGTAAATGTATTATATTGCGTTCATTTTATGTTTAATTTGTATTTTTTAAGTATAAAAAAAATGCATTTGGTGTTTTTCATGGTTAAAATCTAAAAAAAAAGTACTTTTCACTTTATCAAAATGGAAAAAAATAAATTATACTCTTTTATGATGGGCAATTTTTTTTCTTGAAGATAGAAAAAGAATTTTGGTTTTAATATGAAAAAGGTTTTTTTTTCTTTTTTCACTCATTGATTCTGCACTTATGTTTCGTATACTATTTTTATATTTGCACTAAATTTTTTTCTTTTACTACAGTTTTTCATTTTATTTGTTTTCTTCTTAATTTTTTCTTAATAATAATGAGTCTTAAATGCTTACATAGGTTATCGATAATGTGCGTTACATCCTTTTTTTGTATTTAAAAAAGTTACAAAAAAAGATTTTCTCTTATATTTTGTAAATGTATTATAATGCTTTTTTCATTTTATGCTCTAATTTGTAATCTTTAAGTATAAAAAAAAGCATTTTATGGTTAAAATTCTAAAAAAATTATTTGTAGTATTTTTCACTTTATATAAATGGAAAAAAATAAATTATACTTTTTATGATGGGCAATTTTTTTTTCTTGAAGAACGAAAAAGAATCTTACTTTATCTTTTTGAGCTTTTGTTTTTAATACCAAAAGGGGTTTTTTCTTTTTCACTCTTTGATTCTGCACTTTTGTTTCGTGTATTTGCATTTTTTAAGAATGGGCAATATAAGAAACGGTGGCTTACTTTTGTTTTTAATATGAAAAAGGGTTTTTTTTCACTCATTGATTCTGCATTTATGTTTCGTATACTATTTTTATATTTGCACTAAATTATTTTCTTTTACTACAGTTTTCATTTTATTTGTTTTCTTCTTAATTTTTTCTTAATAATAATCAGTCTTAAATGCTTACATAGGTTATCCTTTTTTTTGTATTTAAAAAATTTTCTCTTATATTTTGTAAATGTATTATAATGCTGTTTTCATTTAATGCTCTAATTTGTAATCTTTAAGTATAAAAAAATGCATTTGGTGTTTTTTTTATGGTTAATTTTTTCTGAAAAAATGATTTGTGGTTTTTTTCACTTTATAAAAATGGAAAAAATAAATTATACTTTTTTATGATGGGCATGTATTGTAATGCGTTCATTTTATGCTTTAATTTGTATTTTTAACCTTCCAGTAGTCGCGCGCGGACTCACACTCCGCACTAAACCCTATTTTTGATTTTCTTGGAAATTCTAACCTGTAGCGACTTGTAGTGCTGAGTAGCTTCCTATATCATACTGTTTTAGTAGTGTCTGAGATTTTGTGCTAGTCGGACGTCTATTTCTATTTTTATTGACAATTGCGGAGTCTGAGTCCGCGCGCGACTAAATACGTTACTTAATTTAGTTTAGTGATTGTTGATTGTGTATTGTAAAAAGTAAGTTAAGTGACTTAAATTTAAAAAAAAATGTTCAACTATTGTTGTTGTTGTTTAATTACAATTTTGTTTGTAGACTAACAGCTAAATAAAAACACAAATGTTTTTAAATGGTGTAATTGACAATTTTTAAAACGTTTCATCTATCATATGTAATCTTCACCAGAACATCATTGTAAACAGTATATATGTTTATCTATAGTAGTAATGTTATTGTCATTAACATTTAATAGTTATGACTACTATAAATAAACATGTATACTGTTTACAATGATGTTATAACTGATATGGTTTAGATGTAAACGAAACGTTTTAAAAATTGTCAATTATACATGTAAAAGCATTGGTCTTTTTATTTAGCTGTTAAATTACTGCAAAAAAATTCTAATGACTTAAAATGAACTTTAGATTACAGCTCCTAAATTTTGTATTATAATTTTCTTATTTCAGAATGTATTCATATGAAAGAGAACAGGCCAGATTGGCTAAACTGATGGAAGAAGTTTTGATCGATGAAAAAAATATTGAGTACGATGACGAAGATGAAGACAAAGAAAATTTTGATAACATAGAGACTCGCGATTGAAATTCAGAAACGGAATAGGAAATGTCTGATACCGAAGAAGTCGTTGAAGACACCCAAGAACCGTATTTTCTTGGAAAAGATAAAACAACTAAATGGCAGAAAATGGTTCCGAAGAAATCAGTTAGGACCAGATCAGAAAACATAATAAAATTTTTGCCTGGAGTAAAACCGGTTACAAAGAATTTGAAAACCCTATTGGAAATTTGGAAGCATTTTTTACAGATGATATAATGACTATAATTGTAGAAAATACCAACTTATCAATACAGACAGTACAGAGTAATTATACAAGGGATAGGGACTGCAAATTAACAAACAAAGTTGAAATGTATGCTCTATTCGGTCTACTTTATTTGGCAGGTGCATTGAAATCTAGTCGTCTAAATGCAGAAGATTTGTGGAAAAAGATGGAACTGGTGATGAGCTATTTAGACTCACGATGTCTCTTACACGATTTCGTTTTCTTCTCAGGCATATTCGATTAGATAATAAATCAACACGTGATGAGAGGGTGAGATATGATAACTTGGCTGCAATAGGAAGTATTTTTGATTTATTTGGGGATCACTGTAAAACAGCGTATACACCCTTTGAATTTTTAACTATTGATGAAAAGTTAGAAGCATTTCGAGGTAATTGTCGGTTTAGGCACTATATACCCCGTAAACCAAACAAATATGGTATAAAAATATTTTCTTGTGACGCAAGAATGTATTATACATTGGAATTAGAAGTATATGTAGGAAAGCAGCCAGAAGGTCCTTATAACCTTATTAACTCGCCGGCAGCAGTTGTAGAAAGACTCTGCAAATGTGTGAAAGGTACCAGCAGGAACATAACTATTGACAATTGGTTTACTAGTATTAATCTAATAAAAACATTAAAAGAACATTACAAATTAACAGTAGTAGGAACAATTAGGAAGAACAAACGGGAACTGCCACTGGAACTATTGCAGCCAAGAAAAAAACATGTAGGCTCAAGCATGTTTGCCTTCAATGAAATTTGCACCATGGTGTCGTATGTGCCTCGAAAAAATAAAGTTGTTTTATTAGTGTCTAGCCTTCATCATGACGACGCAATTGATACGGGAACTGGCAAACCAGAAATGATAATGACGTACAACAAAACAAAAGCAGGAATATGTGTTTGGAACATTCTAGTTTTATTTGCTCTGAATGTCTGGATGGTTACGAAACATCGTAAACCGTTATATATTTGTTGTTTATATTTATTCTAAGAAAGAACTTTGCGTTTACAGTTAATAATAAGCTAATATGTTATTACCTATTTTGGATCAACTTTTCGTACAAAATATGTATTTTTTTTCCATTGATCTAAATTCTTTTTTTTTAAATTGTAATTTAGCTGTTTAGTAATAAATTGCAATAGAAAACATATTGTTTTACATCATAAAAACAATGGAATTTTGGATATTATCATGTGCGGAGTCTGACTCCGCCCGCGACCACTGATGTCTTGTAAGGAGGCGCGACTTGTGAAAGGTTAAGTATAAAAGAAAATGCATTTGGTGTTTTTCACTGTTAAAATTCTAAGAATAAATTATTTGGAGTATTTTTCACTTTATAAAAATGGAAAAAAATTAATTATACTCTTTTATGATGGGCAATTTTTTTTCTTGAAGATAGAAAAAGAATCTTACTTTTGTTTTTTTGAACTTTTGTTTTTAATATGAAAAATTTTTTTTCTTTTTTCACTCTTTGATTTTGCACTTTTGTTTCGTGTATTTGCATTTTTAAGAATGAAAAAATGAATTTTGTTTTATTTTTAATCGTTAATATTCTAGAAAAAATAATTGGTAGTTTTTCCGCATTTTAAGAATGAAAAAATATTATTTATTCTTTTTATGATAATGTGCGTTACATACTCTTCTTTTTTGTATTTAAAGAAGTTACAAAAAGATTTTTCTTATGTTTTGAAAATGTATTATAATGCTTTCATTTTATGCTGTAATTTGTATTCTTTATGTATAAAAAAAAATGCATTTGGTGTTTTACATGGTTAAAATTCTAAAAAAAAATTATTTGTAGTTTTTTTCACTTTATAAAATGGGAAAAAAATAAATTATACTCTTTTATGATGGGCAATTTTTTTTTCTTGAAGATAGAAAAATAATCTTACTTTTGACTTTTTGAATTTTTGTTTTTAATATGAAAAATTTTTTTTCCTTTTTTCACTCATTGATTCTGCACTTATATTTCGTATACTATTTTTGTATTTGCACTAAATTTTTTTCTTTTACTACAGTTTTTTATTTTATTTGTTTTCTTCTTAATTTTTTGTTAATAATAATGAGTCTTAAATGCTTACATAGGTTATCGATAATGTGCGTTACATCCCTTTTTTTTGTATTTAAAAAAGTTACAAAAAAAGATTTTCTCTTATATTTTGTAAATGTATTATGTTTTTTTTTCATTTTATGCTCTAATTTGTAATCTTTAAGTATAAAAAATGCATTTGGTGTTTTTCATGGTTAAAATTAAAAAAAAAATTATTTGTAGTTTTTTTCACTTTATAAAAATAAAAAAAAATAAATTATACTTTTTTATGATGGGCAATTGTTTTCTCTTGAAGAAAAAAAAGAATCTTACTTTTATCTTTTTGAGCTTTTGTTTTTAATACCAAAAGGGGTTTTTTCTTTTTCACTCTTTGATTCTGCACTTTTGTTTCGTGTATTTGCATTTTTTAAGAATGAAAAAAATGAATTTTGTTTTATTTTTCATGGTTAATATTCTAGAAAAAATAATTGGTAGTTTTTTTTTGCATTTTATGAATGAAAAAAATATTATTTATTCTTTTTATGATAATGTGCGTTACATACTCTCTTTTTTTGTATTTAAAGAAGTTACAAAAAGATTTTCTCTTATATTTTGAAAATGTATTATAATGCTTTCATTTTATGCTGTAATTTGTATTCTTTAAGTATAAAAAGTGCATTTGGTGTTTTTCATGGTTAAAACTCTAAAAAAATAATTTGTAGTTTTTTCACTTTATAACAATGGAAAAAAATAATTTTTACTTTTTATGATGGGCAATTTTTCTTTTAAAGAAAGAAAAGAATCTTACTTTTATCTTTATGAGCTTTTGTTTTTAGTATCAAAAGGGTTTTTCTTTTTCACTCTTGGATTCTGCACTTTTGTTTCGCGTACTTTTTGCATTAACACAAAAAAATATTTTTAATACAGATTTTCTGTTTTTTATGTTGTTCTTCAGTTTTGTTAAGAATAATCATGCGTTGTTAAATTACACGTTTTATCAATAATCTGTACAAATTACTTCTTTCTCTTATTTAGTATTTACGTAGAAGTTGTGTAAATAATGTTAACAACTATCGATATTGTATATTGATCGGATATGTTATATCCCGATCAATTACAAGAAACTTATACATGTTTTTTTTTGTTTTGCACTTTTCCGCATAAAAAAATGGTTTATTTTGAATCTGTTATTATATTAATTATACATTTTGTTTACCTCAAAAACAGCTCACTTTACAATCTCGATACACAAATAAGTATTTTAAAATACATGTGACGGTGAACTGAAGTTAATTGGAAAAACTTGACAAAGAAAAATATTTTAGGTCCTGGAAAATTGAAAAAAATAGATTTCGAAATTATCTCCCCTTGCCGCAGAGTTCTTGAATTACGAGTTTGATGAATTTCCCCTACAAAATACTTATTTCTACAGTCGTGGAAAAAGTAATCATTATTTCGTCACTGTTTATCGTATTTACAAAAAGTGTTTCTGTGGACATTGAACCGCAAAATTCTCAGGGTAGCTTTTGGGAAAAAGACCGAAAGTAGTCATAAACCCTAATCCTTTGATTTACTACATCCTGTTTTTGCAAATTTTCGAATGACTCACAGCGTTTTACGAAACAAACGGTCGATCTCACCTAAATAAATTTTGTTCTGTTATGCTAAAGCAATCGAGACTCTGTTATAAATAATTTTTTATTAAATAATTTCTATTCGCACTACATTATTTTCGATAATTTGTTTTCATTTACCCACACAAAGAAATTATTTATATTGAATCTGTTAAATTGAAATTATGTGTACGCTTTTCATTAGAAAAGAAGCCGTTTTAAACAAAGTAAATTAGTTTCTTAATTTATTTCTTTTAAATTATTCTCTTAATTTTACAACTTTGATACACAATGATAAATATTTTACTTTCTAAACATTTCGAAGAAGGTAAACAACCCCGTTTCGTGGAAAATGTTTCGTGAATTTTATTATCAATATTACCATAAACCTAAACCCCACCATAACCATAAAAACAAAAGATCTCTACTTCGGGTAAGCTTTGAAGGGATACACTTTCAGTTACAGTATTATTTTGAAGTAAGAGTAAGTAACATCAAGTGTGTTGAAACACATTTCAACTAACTGTTTTTAACATTTAATAGTGGAAGGATTTAAAGAAAATAGCATCTTAAGATTCGACGACGACCGGGACGATGTCGTTTTCACTCCGAATTTGGAAAGGCAGAGTGTAAGAAATTTGTAATTATACTAATAATTAAAATACAATAAAGCTTAATTTTCAGCAAAACCTAAATGATGTACCTGAACGTCAAAACAATGTAAGTTAATTGAAATTATTAGAAATATAACAATAAAGCATTATTTTCAGCAGAACGAAGATAGCCAAGCCCCCCCGCCGCCAGAAGAAGAAGGAAACGATGTAAGTTAATTAGATTCTGCTATTTTATTCTATAAGTTAATTTAATTCTTATTATAGGTAGCACAGATGGAAGAAAAAGTAAGTAGTAGTTAGTTATTAATTACCATTTTTACTTAACTATTATTTTACAGATAAAAGGTACAAAATGTATCAGAAAGAAGCCGCAAAGCGCATAAAACAATTAAAAAAAGAATAAATTACTTTTTTCTGATTACTAAGAAAAATTGATTTTTAATTGTTATGTTGTGTGTTTTATGACTTTTTGTATATAGTAATTTGTTGTTAGTTGTAGTACTAGTATAAGTGTTCCCAAGACTGTTTTATTTTTTATAATTAGTGTAAGGTTTTAGTGTACCCATAAACTTTTGTGTAAATATTCCGATATTTTAGATTGTGTTAAGGTAAACGTTCATTATCACATAACAAGTATCATTAACTAAATGTGTACTATTACAGATGGTTGTTATATATTGTGCTGTAGAATGTTGTTGGGGCTCTAATGAGAGCAAACACCGGTTTCCAAACCCTGCCAAAGATTTGAATTTATTTAAAACCTGGGTAGAATTATGTGGTAATAAGCGGCTGCTGGAAGAAACTCCTCAGCAAGTTTTTAATAACAGAAGAGTATGTAAACTGCATTTCATAAAATCAGATTTTTGTACTAACAACAAACTTAATCGACAAGCCTACCCAAAATTAAAACTACCATATAATCTAAATTCAGCACTCGGTAAGTTTAGTACATAACGATAACAATATACAATAACAAAATTACATTTGCAGAACAATCACCATTAGTTCATACGGATCAAATTCATCCTTTAATAGGAGAAGTTCAACCTACCACATCGAAAAATGGCTTCGATGATTCACACATCACCTCAACATCTAGGACTTCTATTGAATGTGTCACACAACATGGTAACTCTGACGATCAACATATTACCCCAAAGTCTAGATTCTAGAAGATGCGTCACACCAACACCTAGTAAGTTAATAATTGAAATGGTTTACATTAACCTATAAAATCGATAAATTATAGAGATTATATTATAAAACGATATATTTTGTAGGTAGTCAATTGAAAACTTCTATTTTGTCAGGAATTGGGTGTAGTCGTACAGCACATCTCACTCCCAAAAAGAAAAAATTATACAAACAGATTGTGGATTTGAAACAAATTACTAGAAAATTAAGGAGTGCAAAAATTACTTTTAAGCGAAGACTGGCCGCAGCACAAAAGTTTTCCATGCAAAACAATTATGACGAATTAGTACATAAGTTATCGCCTATTCAAAAACGGTTTTTTGAATGCCAATTAAAAAATGCTGGGAAGAAAGCAAAAGGCAAGAGATTTAGTGACAACGACAAAATCTTGGCATTGGCACTACTAAAACAGTCGGGAGCTGCCTATAAATACCTAAGCCATTTATTTATATTACCATCAAGACAAACTATTATAAAATTTGTCAATAAAGTAAATATAAGGCCAGGATATAACCAATTAATTTTTGATGCTCTGCGGTCTGAAGTTCAACTTTTAAACATCAACTGGACAAATATTGCATTTTAATGTTTGACGAAATGTCAATCGCAACACAGCTGAACTACAACACAAAGGATGATATAGTAGAAGGCTTTGATACAAACAAAATCAATTCTAGTGAATTTGCAGATCACTCTCAGGTAAATTGTTTTTGTTATACTTTGCAATTAAAACATTAGTACTATTATTCATAGGTATTCATGGTTAGAGGAATCAGACAGAGATGGAAGCAACCGATTAGCTACAATTTTTCATCTGGTCCGGTTAAATCTATGGATATTGTGAAACATTTAAAACTATTGATTAAAAAACTAAAAGAGGTTGGTTTAATCGTCTGCGCTATAGTTTGCGATCAAGGGACAAATAATAGTGCAGCTATAAATCATCTTGTGTCCCAAACTAGGCGGGATATATTGAAGAATGGGGGAGATATGGATATATCAGAGTTTTATTTCATTGTTGAAGGGCTAAAAGTCATCCCACTTTTTGATGCCCCACATCTGATAAAATGCATACGAAACAATTTTGTTAAATATAATATGCAATATCTGTACAAGGATCAAGTCAAAATTGCAAAGTGGGAACACATCATTAAAGCATACAGAATGGACCCTTACTTCGGAAGCCTTAGGACGTTACACAAACTTACCGATTACCATGTGTTACCAGAAAAAATTAAGAAAATGAAGGTGGCATACTGTACACAAGCAATGAGCAGGACAGTCGCTGTCACTATCAATTTAATGGCTCACTCGGGTAAGCATATGTACAGCTTTTTGAATTCGCAATTGATGAAATAACTCAAGTTTGGAATTAAATACAAAGTTTTCTTGAAAAAATATAACCTCTCTAATTGTGACTTCATATTTCAGAAACTACAGTGGAAATTAATGGGGAATCGATGAGGATGGAAAAGCAAGCTATTGATACTGCCAGAATTTTGGAGTTTTTGGCAATTTATTTGACTCTGTGAATGGTGGGAGAAGGTCGCCCAAGGAACTTAGGCGAGCTGTAAATGATAATTCTTTTCATTTTCAATTTTGGGACGATGCAGTAAGATTTCTTAAAGATGTGAATTTTGTCAATTCTAAAGGGAAATTAATGAAGCCTCCATGTCTCAAAAATTTTATCAATACCATTTACAATTTCAAAGCTTTATACAATTTACTAAATAAGTGTGGATTCAAATATATTCAGACACGGCAGTTTAACCAGGATCCGTTGGAAAACTTTTTTGGACAAATGCGCCAACGAGGGGGTCAATTTCTTAATCCAACCTGTGAGGCATTTGGCCCTTTTTACAAAAGCTTGCTAATAAAGCACATGACAAATAAACATGCCGTTGGAAGTAACTGTCAAGATGACAATTTAGACATGTTCTTCAGTTTAAAAAACCTTTTAAGTAACGTAAGTTATCATTCAATTTTTTTTACTGTTTTCATGATTTTCTTAATTACAGAGTTCAGAACAAACAGTAGAAACTGCCCAAAATGAGAGTGCAGAACTAATACATTTTGCTGAAGTGCCTGCTATACCCTACCTAGAAAGACAGGCATTAAATTATGTCACAGGTTTTGTATTGAAAAAAGTAAAACCAATTTTACATAATTACAATAGATGCAAGGAAAAGGTTTTTACTAATAAACCCGACATAAATCAACAATACACAAATCTAAAGGAATATAAACAAGAAAATCAGAGTCTTACATACGTAAGCAAATCCACTGAACGACAAATGATGCGTGTTTATTGTGGCACCAAACGTTGGTTAAAAGTTAACATAAACAAGAAGGGTATTTGTAATATTCTTTTAAATAATTTAAAAGATATTCAGATAACCTGTACTCAACATGCGGATTTAAATAAAATTATTTTGAAAAAATTTATAAGAATAAATATATTTAACACTGTTAAACAAATAAATAATGTATTAAATTTAAAAGATACTAGAAAATTATCAGTTTCAGCATCTAAGATATTCCATAAGGCAAGGGCAGTAGGATTAAAAAAATATTCAAAAAAAATCATTGCATATTAAATACCTACCGTAATTGTAATTTTGTTTTATTTTTAGTTATTATTATAGAGTTTGATGTTTCAATATATGATATCATTAAGTATACGTTTTTTTAAACTTCCACAAACTAGTCTGGCACAGTAATTTTAAAATTATCGAGTATACCCCAAAAATCGAGAGCATGTTTAACTTACAGTTTTTGTATGGTACATTAAAAGTGCCAAAAATAAGGTGTACTCGATAATTTTAAAATGAACCATATGTTTTGTGATTTTTACAACTCATACTACATGTTCTAGTATTCCGTTATTTAAAAATGCCTCCGTTTATATTAGCCAATCATAGTAATTTTGAATCACCCAATCGCGTGCTGTCACAACTTTCTTCCAAACCGTCAAGAGGGCGCTGTTTGAGCCAATTATAATTTATTGCAGATAACCATCTACCCAAAGAGTTTATCTAGGATCCAAATGTTACCATTCATTTGCGGGTAGCGTTACTAGCAAGTTCGCAAGTGTTTTAATTTTGTTTGATTTTTTTAAGTTTTTGTTTACATATCTTAGTAAGGTAAGCGATCCTAAAATATATTTAATTAGCAGGCATTCATTTTTCGTACGATTTGATTTTAATGTCGTTTATTAAATTCTCAGAAATTAGTGTACACATTAATTTTGGTGTCAATTCAATTGTTTCGGGTTTTGTTGTTTCCTTTTGTTTTGCACAATGCTTTTTACAAATAAGGTCGTTTTGAAGTACCTTTTTTGCAATTTGTGTACAAAAAAAACCTCAATAAGATATTCATGTTCAATTATTTACTTATTTCTTTATTCGCATTTCGGCAGAAAATACGGGTTTTCTTTTCCTATTTTTGTAATTACATAGTATAATGCGTTCTTCAAATAAACTAATTTCAAACTTTTATTTTCTCTTACTTTTTATGGCATTTATATTAAAACGCGTTTTTGAAATACACCATGTTCCTTCAATTTTGTATTTAACAAAATTTTATCTGGAATAGGTCATCCATAACGTTTTTCATGTTGAATTATTCACTTTTCTACTTTTTTTATTGAATATTCAAAAGGGTTTTGTACACATTTTTTAAGAGTTAAAAATGTTTTTCTTTATAAGTTTTTTCATTTTTTATTTTTTTTTAAGTTTTTGTAAATTCAGTAACGTGTTTTTCAAATAAACGGTTTTATTCTAGATACAAAAATTTTAATTATGCCGTGCAAACTTAGTTTAAAATAAAAAAAAGCGATAATCGAAGAAAAATGAGGTACAGCATTAAGTTAAAATCAAAGAATGTTGTAGTATTCGCGATTTTTATTTAAAAAAAAAATGTTTTGTATTTTTTTGAATTTTTTAAGACACGTTTAAAATTTCAAATCTATGCAAAAATCGACCTGTTTTCGTTTTCGTCTCACATTATAACGCCTCGAGATATTTTCGTTTCGAAAAAAGTTTTGAGTTTATGAAAAATGTGTCTTTATTTTTCCATTTAGATTTTTTTTTGTACGAGGGCATCTTCGAGGTTAAAAAAAAATGTTAAAGATAGTCAAAATATTTTCAAACAAATTGAGCCGTAATTTGACCGTAACTGGGTTATTTACGGACCGATTTTCAAAATTTAAAAATAATCTTACGCTGATAAAGAAATAAACATTTTTGGCCGTTTCAGTTTTTTTTGACTTCGCGTGTTTTCAAAAGTTATAAGCGAAAAACGTCTCCGACAAAATTTCAATCGAAAACTAAAACGCCCATAATTTCTAAATTATAATCGATAAAAAAATTTATTTAAGAAAAACGTTTTTCGACAAATTTTCAATTGAAGACACCAATAAGTAACATTTTTATTATTTTCATAACTTACGAACCGTCTTACGTAAAAACTTGAATCGAAAACGAGAAGAATCGTAATTTTGCAAATTTTCGAATGGCTTAATCTAAACAATAAAGTTGGTTTTGTTAATAACATTTTACCCAGCGACTGTCGCGCGACCTTGGTTAAACATATTTTGCTTTGAAAATAAAATACGTTCATGCAATCGACCAATTAAATACTATTTGAAACTGTTTTACATTTTTTATATTTTCGCTTGATTAATTCGGTACCTATAAGCATTCTTTTAATACAGTTTTTTTTTATTTTTTATTTTATTTGTTCTTAATTTGTTATCAATAATGTGTACAAATTACTTCCTTTTCTTTTTAGTATTTACGTAGAAATTACAAAACAAGGTTTTCTTCTCATATTTTTGTAATAATTTGAACTTACTGTCGGCGTTACAAAACGTTTTTGGTAGACGTTGAACTGCGACTTCCCAGGATTACAAAATACTTATTTCTACAGTCGTGGAAAAAGTTTTCATTATTTCGTCACTGTTTATCTTCCTTACAAAAAGTGTTTCTGTAGACATTGAACCGCAAAATTCTTAGGGTAGATTTGAAAAAAAGACCGCCAGTATTCATAAACCCTAATCCTTTGATTTACAACTCTTTCGAGTTTACGTGAGAAAGCATAATATCTTATTTTTGTACAGTCGTGTAATTTCTCATCCTGAAGTTTTTTCCAAATCGAATAATTTTTTATAAATTTATGTTTATAAATAATTAAAAAATATTTTTGTTGTATCCTTTAGTTTTTTTATATTTTATGTAATAAAACATTTATTCTTGCTGTTTTTTCTATCTTTCAAATTCTTTACAAATATTTAAAAATGGGACGGAATGCGAAATTTTGAATTCGGTTTTTCACATTTCTTACTTTACTTTCGAAACTTAAGTGCATTACGTTCGTGAAATATGTTAGTTGGTAGGTACATAAAAAGTCATTTTCACTTATTTCTTGATTCGTCCATTAATTAGATTTGATCTGCAAGTTGATATATAAACATGTATGTATATTATTTCACTTTTTCGTGATTCGGCCGCTAATTATTTTTTGTTGTGTACTATTTTTTGCAGTTTTCAATTATTTATTTTGTTCGCTTTTTTTGCAAGTTCATACTAATATGCGTTCTTCAAATAAATGCTTTTATTTCAAAAATATTGTTCATCTACAATTAATAACGGTCCTTTTATACCGTCGATAAGATTTTTAAACTTAAATTTTCTTTTTGTTTTTTTACAACAATGGATTTTTGAAATAAAATTGTTTTTATTTACAAAACAAATTATCCTTTTGGTGTTTTCTACTCAATTTTGAGTAGAAAACGAGTTTTTGAACTTTTTGTAAGTAACAAATAATTACTAGAACTTTTTTTATTGAATTTTCAAAAGGGTTTTGTACACATTTTTTAAGTGTCAAAAATGTTTTTCTTTATAACAGTATTTTCATTTATTATTTTTTTTTAGGTTTTTGTAAATTCAATAACGCGTTTTTCAAATAAACGGTTTTATTCTAAATAAAAAAATTTAATTATGCCATGCAAACTTAGTTTAAAACCAAAAAAACGACAATCCAAGAAAAATGAGGTACATCATTAAATTAATAACAAAGAATGTTGTAGTATTCGCGATTTTTATTTAAAAAAATGTTTTGTAATTTTTTGAATTTTTTAAAACACGTTTAACATTTCAAATCTATGTAAAAATCGACCTTTTTTCGTTATTTTCGTTTCGAAAAAGGTTTCGAGTTTACGAAAAATGTGTCTTTATTTTTCGATCTAGATTTTTTTTTGTACGAGGGCATTTTCGAGGTTAAAATTAAATGTTTAAAATCGTCAAAAAATTTCAAACAAATTGAGCCGTAATTTGATCACAACTGGCTTATTTACGGACCGATTTTCAAAATTCAAAAATAATCGTACGCTGATCAAGAAATAAACATTTTTGGCCGTTTCAGTTTTTTGACCTCGCGTGTTTTCAAAAGTTATAAGCGAAAAGCTTTTCCGATAAAATGTCAATCGAAAACTAAAACGGCCATAATTTCTAAATTATAATCGATCAAGAAAAAGTTTATTTAATAATAATGTTTAATAAAATTTATCTTTTTTTAAAATTTGTTTTCAAGAAATTTTCAATTGTCGACAAGAAATAAGTATAATTTTTAAATTTTTATAACTCAAGAACCGTCTTATGTAAAAACTTTAATCGAAAACGAGAAAAAACGTAATTTTGAACATTTTCTAATGGCATAATCTAAACAATAAAGTTTCTTTTGTTAATAACATTTCACGCGCGACATCGACATGTACCCGCGCAAACTTATTTTAAAAGCAATAACATTTTTCTTTATTAGTTTTCAAAGTTTTTATTTTTTTAAGTTATCGTAAATAAAATATTTAAATATGTATGGCAACTTAGTTTAAAAGCAAAAAAACGTGGTAATCCTTGGACTGTTGATAATAATTTTTTTCTATATTTCAGATCTTCAATTTTTATTTTTTTTTAAATTAAATTATGGCGCGCAAACTTATTTTAAAAGCAAAAAACCCGAAAATCGTAGGACTCTTCCTAAACATTTTTTCTTTATTACAGTTTTCCAAATTTTTATTTTTTTAAAGTTTTTTGCAGTTTTACTTTTATTTGTTTTTGTTTTTGTATTTACGTAGTAATGCGTTTTGGAATTACATGTTTTCTCAATTTCGGTTATAAAAAATGAATCTGATCTCATTAACTTTTTTCTTCTTCAATTATTAAATTTTCCTTTTTTTTGTATCTCCATCCTTGATAACATAACTTTTTTTTACTTTTTATTTTTGGTGTATACACAAAAAAAGCAAAAAAAATATTATTATTGTTTAGTTGTTTTAATTATTAAGTGTATAAACTTGATATTAAAATTCAATTAATAATTAAATTTAACTTTAATTGCTAAATGGCTTTATTCTACAAAAAAATTAAATTATGTCACGCAACCTTAGTTTAAAAGCAAAAAAAACGTGGTAATCCTAGGACTGTTGATAATAATTTTTTTTTCTTTATTACAGATCTTCAATTTTTTATTTTTTTTCTAAAAAAATAAATTATGCCGCGCAAACTTATTTTAAAAGCAAAAAGAAACGAAAATCGTAGTACTTTTCCTAAACATTTTTTCTTTATTACTGTTTTCCAAATTTTTATTTTTTTAAGTTTTTTGCAGTTTTACTTTTATTTGTTTTTGTTTTTTGTATTTACGTAGTAATGCGTTTTGGAATTACATGTTTTCTCAATTTCGGTTATAAAAATGAATCTGATCTCATTAACTTTTTTTTCTTCGATTATTAAATTTTCCTTTTTTTGTATCTCCATCCTTGATAACATAACTTTTTTACTTTTTATTTTTTGGTGTATACACAAAAAGCAAAAAATATTATTATTGTTTAGTTGTTTTAATTATTAAGTGTATAAACTTGATATTAAAAGTCAATTAATAATTAAATTTAATTTTAATTGCTAAATTAAAGTAAAAATACCCGATATTCGTAGGACTATTCCTACAAATTTTTTTATTGCAGTTTTCCAAAATTTTATTTTTTTAAGTTATCTGCAGTTTTTAAATTTTGTTTTTTTGAAGAATCAATAGTAAAAGTACTAAAAAAGATTACACTGAGAGATGGCAGTTCTTCATTTGGTCATCCGCTTGGGATAAAGTCAACACCACAAGACTATTAAAAATGCTGGGATATTATAATGCCTAGAAGTAGCACAGCAAACAATGAAGAGCCTGACAAGCAAATGAAGACCCGGATGACGATGTACCGCTGAATATTTTGCAAAAAAGATGGAGAACTTGAAAAATCTATTGAACATGTCGATATCGATGGTGTCATAAAGGATACAATTTCACTTTAGAAGAAGTAGCACCTGTAAGTTAAGTTTCTATGAAAACCCCAACTTATAACACGAACTTCACAAAAATACATACGGTACAAACATACAAACATAATTATGAAATTTATTACAGGCTGAGTATAAATCTGGCAGATGTGGAAGAGTGGAATTGAAGATGAAAATAAAACACAAACGATAGAATTAGAGGAATCAGATGGCAGTGAAAATGAGGAAAACGAACCACCTGCAGTCATCCAAATAGCACATTCTGTAGCAATACAAGCATTGGATACGGCAATGGATTGGTGCAAACAAAATACAATCCATATTAGCGACTTAATGGCATTGAAGAGGATCCAGGAAAAAAGCTGTGATAGCAAATATAACCCAAAAACGGCAATACAAAAATAAACTTCATTTTTTATAAACATAAATAACTAATTCTTTATACCTGATTTTTTTACGAGTGCACATAAGTGTGTTTTTATTTTCTGAATTATAATACAATATATACATATTCAAAACTACAGTTTTATAACTTATTATAAACACCCTTCTACTCAGAACAATCTCGCTAGTATGAACGGCTGCCGGGATTTTTGTGTTCACTTTATCGAGATTACCTGTATATATATATATCTCAATTTTGGCTATGCGATATGAATCTTGAGCTTTCATTAACTTTTTTCATTCCTTCGATTATTAAATTTTTCCTTTTTTTTTGTATTTCCATCCTTGATAACATCAAAATTCAGCGACTTTTTATTTTTGGTAAGGAAAATATACACAAAAAGCAAAAAATATTATTGGGAATTGTTTAGTTGTTTTAAAATTAGTGTATAAACTTGATATTAAAAGGCAATTAATAATTAAATTTAACTTTAATTGCTAATGCGTTTTATTCTACAAAAAAATTAAATTATGTCACGCACCTTAGTTTAAAAGCAAAAAACGTGGTAATCCTTGACTGTTGATAATAATTTTTTTTTCTTTTATTACAGATTCTTCAATTTTATCTTTTTTTCTTTTAAAAAAAAATAAATTATGCTGCGCAATCCTATTTTAAAAGCAAAAAGAAACGAAAATCGTAGTACTCTTCCTAAACATTTTTCTTTATTACAGTTTTCAACATTTTTGTATTTTTTTTTAAGTTTTCTGCAGTTTTTCAATTTTTATTTGTTTTTGTTTTTTGTATTTATAGTAATGGCGTTTTGGAAATACATGTTTTCTCAATTTGGTTTTAAAAAATGAATCTGATTTCATTAACTTTTTTTTCTTCTTCGATTATTAAATTTTTTTTTTGTGGGAATCTTCCATCCTTGATAATATAACTTTTTAACTTTTTATTTTTTGATGTATACACAAAAAGCAAAAAACCTGGATATTATTATTGTTTGAGTTGTTTTAATTATTATTGTATAAACTTGATATTAAATGTCATTTAATAATTAGAATTTTAACTTTAATTGCTAAATTAAAGTAAAAATACCCGATATTCGTAGGACTCTTCCACAAATTTTTTTATTGCAGTTTTCCAAAATTTTATTTTTTTTTAAGTTATCTGCAGTTTTTAAATTTTTGTATTTTAATGTTTGTATTTACGTAGTCATGCGTTTTGGAATTACATGTTTTCTCAATGTAGGGAATAAAACTTTTGGTTTTTCAATTTATTTTTAGTATCTTACCCTTTTATGGAATTACATTTTTTCAATGAATAATTCGGGTAAAAAATTAATCTGACCTCAATAACGTTTTTCTTCTTCGATTATTCACTTTTTTTTTGTTTCTATATTGTTGATAACATAACAAGTTTTTTTTGCTTTTTATTTTGGTTTATACACAAAAAGGCAAAAAAACTTTGGCGATGAAAATATTATCAACACCCAATGATTGGTGTTTTTTTTGGTTTTTATGAATAAAAATATTTAAATGAATGATAAAAAAATAATTTCAAATTTTATTTATTTACTTTTTGGCATTTACATGAAAATGCGTTTCTTCAATTGTGTATTTATCAAAATTTTACCAATTTACCAGTAATCCATAATGTTTTTCATGTTCAATTACTCATTTTTCTACGTTCTTTGTTGTATTTTCAAAAAGGTTTTGTGCACATTTTTAAAAGTTTCTCTGTCTTTAACTTTATGTACAAAATTTATTTTAGAATATGCCGCGTAAACTTGCATTATACGCACGAAAACGCGGTAATCGTACGACTCTTCCTAAAATTGACCAAGATAGTACCCACGTAGTCGAAATTGAACCCGACCAGACTACTTCTATCGACGAAGACAACATTCTTTCTGAACAACCGAGAAAGAGGAAACCAAAACGAAAGCGTTCTCCTTCTTTAATGCCAACCCGGAGAAGCAAACGTTTGGAATCGGTCGATTCGTCGGTTGGTGTACTACAAGAGCAGAAACCCGAAGAGTTTTACAATCCTGCACCAGAAGATGTGGCAGATACTCATCAGGAACCACTTCAAGTGCAAGTTGAACTTCATGTGGTTCATGACGGAGAACTTGCGCAAGGAGTTGAAAAAGTTGTTTGGGCACAATCGCAGGTAACAAAAATATTTTAAATGTTCACATATTCATCTAAGTAATTTATATTACAGAAACCAGGGTGTTCCAAAGATCCTATATATATGGCCGAAAATCCTATTTTGAAAACGGTGGAACATCCTGTAGGTTAGTACATGTTACATTTATTATTTAATATGTTCAGATAATTTAGTAAATAAATAAATTTATGGTAATATTTACTTTTATAGGCGAAGTTGTTCTTGATGAGGCACAAAGCGTCGAAGACACGGCGCAGGGTATTGTACAGACGTCGCATACTGACCAAGAATGTACCAACGTAGTCGAAATTCAGCTCGAGCAGACTACTCTTACCGACGAAGACAATATTCTATCTGAACAACCTAGAAAGAGAAAACCAAAACGAAAGCGTTCTCCTTCTTTGCTGCCAACCCGGAGAAGCAAACGTTTGGAATCTGTCTATTCGTCGGTAGATGTACTACAAAAGCAGATACCCGAAGAGTCTTGCAATACAGCACCAGATGGTGGAGCAGGTACTCATCAAGTGCAAGTTGAAGTTCATTTTGCGCATGACGAAGAACTTGCACAGACAGTTTCAAAAGTTATTTGGGCAGAATCGCAGGTAACAAAAAATATTTTAAATGTTCGCATATGCATATTTTATATTACAGAAACGGTGGAACATCCAGTAAGCGTCGAAGATGGGGCACAGGAGATTTTGCAGATGCCGCATCACCAGGCAACAGTCATTCTCGATGCTACACGTGCTGTGGAAGATAGAGAAGAGCTGAGGGCCTATAGGCAGCAAAGAGTCGCGGAGATTGAAGCCGCAAGAGACAGACCTCACCAACTAAGAACATATTTGGCTGCCACCAACCGTAGCAGTGAAGATATCGTTCGACATACGTTGGGTGATATGGATAGAACCTGTGCATATTGCAATGCAAAGTTCTTTTTGGCTGAAGTAAACTCAAAATATAAGTATACTGACTGTTGTTCCGACGGCAATGTTACATTAGTCCCTTTGCAACCGGTACCAGAAGTTCTGGTAGGATTGTTGCAAGACATTCACCCGTTATGAAGCGACTCTGAGAGATCTACCTCGGAATCCTGCACCATTTACCTATGCGATTCAAGGAAAGATCTATAGTCATATTGGTGATGTTGTGGTTCCAAACCAACACGTAGCTAAATACGGCTCGGTCTATTTCTTAGAGACGGATCAGGTTACAGCCAGACGTGCTGATATCCATAAAGGTCTAAATGTTCGCCTGTTAGCAACGTTAGAACGTATGCTGAGGACCACAACCCACTCTCGAAGTAAGACTTTTTAACATAAAACATTTTTTCTGTTCAAAAATAAACTGTCATATTTGATTTATTCGATCGTTGGTTAAATAGTTTAATTAATGTTTAACCCTTCATGATGACGCGCGCGGTTGACATACGTCACCCACGCACATGTTTGCTAATATCACCTACGGCCGAATAAAATCAGACAGTTCATGCGCATAATACCTTCCCCAAACTCATATTAAAGGTGAGTACGACTTCAGTTTGTTTTTATCTTTGACGGAGTTAGTGTTATTTGCCTATCAGTAATTTTGGTTGACACGTGTCCCCGCGCGCTTATTTGTGTTACATAATTAATTCAGTAAGTATTTCAATTTTTACTAATATTTAATATTTTAATATACATATTTGGTTATTGTAACTGTTACAACATTATTTTGATTTTAGTCAAGCTATTGAATAATGTCTACAAATAGTAAAAGAAGAAAAAATTGAAACAAGTAGAGACCCCAACGTTTGGCTTCGATGGTTTGAAGAAATGCAAAATGAGAGTGGAGGAGAACAAAGTGAAATAAGTATGGATGATACGGATGTTGATGAAGACGATTTCAAGATAGAAAGTGACCGTGGCACAGATACAGAAGAAGGTGATGATGTTGAGTGTACTGTAGACTCTGAGGATTCTTTGACAGATTACTATGTAGGAAAGGATGGGAACACCAAATGGAAAAACAACCGTTTCCTTTGAATGTTCGTACTAAAGCTTGTAATATTATTAAACATTTACCAGGACCTAAAGGTAAAGCTAAAAGACAGTATCTGAAATTGAATGTATAAATTTGTTTGTTGATGATGCCATCATCACGACCATCGTTGAGTGTACCAATATATACATTGACTCAGTAAGAGAACGTTTTGAAAGAGAAAGAGATGCTTTACCAACTGATCTTACAGAAATAAAATCTTTCATTGGTATTTTATACATTATTGGAACGTTGAAATCCTCCAGAGTCAATTCACGTAAACTATGGGATAATTCTAAAGGCCTAGGGCTTGAATGCTGTTACATAACGATGTCACAAAAACGGTTTAGTTTCCTGCTCCGATCAATTCGTTTTGATGACATTAGGACTAGAGCTGACAGACAACAAGACGATAAATTGGCTCCAATTCGTAAGCTTTTGAATATTTTTATAGATAATTATAAAAACTATTACGTACCAAATGAATACTTGACTGTTGATGAACAATTGGTATCATTTAGGGGGCGATGCTCCTTCAGGCAGTACATTAGAAACAAACCCGCAAGATATGGGTTAAAAGTCTTTGCTCTTGTAGATTGTAAAACATTTTATACAGTTAACTTAGAGCCATATATTGGTAAGCAAGCAGGTGCTTTACAAGTAGACAACTCTGCTGAGGCAGTGGTTTTGAGGCTTGTCAAACCCGTGGAAAACACAAAAAGAAATATAACGGGAGACAATTGGTTTACCAGTGTATCTCTGGCTAATAAACTACTAGTTGAAAAAGGTTTGACATATGTAGGTACTATGCGGTCAAACAAAACTGCAGTACCCAAAGAATTTCTCCCTAATAAACGTAGAGAAGTAAAAACGTCGTTATTTGGTTTTCAGCGAGATTCGACACTTGTATCGTATGTGCCCAAGAAAAACAAGAGCGTTTTATTATTATCTACGATGCATTTTCTAATAAAATCGACGAGGCTACAGGAGAAAATCGTAAGCCTGAGATTGTAACGTTTTACAATCAAACAAAAGTTGGAGTAGACGTTCTGGACCAATTATGTAAAAATTATGATGTGGGAAGGAACACACGCCGTTGGCCAATGGCGCTTTTTATAATCTATTGAACATATCGGCGATTAATGCTCTTGTTATCTATAAATGTCATAATATAAATTCCAAAATAAAGAGATCCGAGTTTTTAGAAAAAATTGGATGGGAACTCATAATTCCGCAAATTAAGAGAAGATGTGAATCAAAATTTCTTCCAGTGGAACTAAGAAGAAGAGGTCGTGTCTTATTGGGACTAAAAACCGTTGAAAATCCTGAAAAACCTTCAGGATCTCGTGGAAGGTGTAAATTGTGTGGTCGTCAAAGAGATAAAACAACGAGAAAATTTGCATTAGATGCAATAATTGGGCATGCAATGATCATTTAAAAGAAATGTGCCTTCATTGTTTTGAAAATTCAACAGAATAATATCTATGGTTTTTTACTTTTACATAAATTTTTTACTCTGTTAAACATTGTACTCTCTACTAAATAACAATAAATGGAAAATAAAATAGATATATTGTACAAATTATTGAAAAACTTAGTTGGGTGACAGTTGTCACCCGTGCGACTATTTGATGTAAAGAATCATGACGCGCGTGCTGAAGGGTTAATGAACAAAATATTTAGGCATAAAATGTCGCGTGAAGTAGATTTTCTTGGCAAATAATTTTTTTTATTTTATTAAATATTATACAAAACTGAGTTGGGAAATAGAAAACGATTACTTTTATATTAATTATCACCCTCTTCATAAAATTCATTTAAGAATTAGGCACACTAAATTCATTGTGTTTCAATTATTGTATGTATCCAACACCAACTAATAATAATTCAAACAATACAAATTATCATAATGACCCTAAGTTAAAAAAAATTTTAGTATCCATCTTTAAAGAGCTAAATTACGTATTTATTTGCATCGTAAAGTAGCTCATTTCTGTACTCTGATCTGCAAAAAAAGTAAACAGACCGAATATTTATTATTTTAATGGTTTCAATCAATAATCATAACGACGAAACAAACTTATATTACGCCTTCTTTATTAGCTACTGTTAGAAACTTTATACAAACTGTAATCAACGTTTATCGTAATCAGATTGTTTAGGTAATGTAAAGGTTCACATGCGATAATTTCCTTTCAGTGATATCGGTTGTTATCAGTTTCGTTGTTTAAAATGGAAATCATAACAACTATTCATATATGATTCATTGCAAAGTTAACTGTAAAAATACTAACACCACAAGTTTCTTATATGTTCTTCGATTCAGGCTATCAAACTCTAAGGGAGAGATACGACGAGCAACGACGTATGGGTGTTCCAACTCCTCAA
>JALBCR010000548.1:0-18157 GCA_030710515.1 Abscondita cerata | reverse complement strand
AGAGAAAACTGTAATCAAAAAAAAATAATATATGGATATTCTTACCGATTATCGATGTCATGATATTATGCTCTATAATCTCAAACAGAGATATTCTAGACATATATGCAAAGCCCAGACTAGGTTTTCCGCACTTTTAGGCAAGGGGCAAAATAAGGGAAAAGACTCATGAGATATTACTTGGCGGAAATATCAAGTGGCCATGGGGGGCACAAATCAGGTGCGGCAGGAGAGAAGTGGCGGTTCTACCCAGCCTTACTTCGAGACCTTGTATGGGCAGATCAATGATTTCAAGGGGAAAGTTCCGCAAATATTCCACTGTCTCGAGAAAACACATTGCCAACAAACGATGAATATTATGACGAAGAGACTCTCCTGAAACACAAAATCCCGACAATGACCATCCAGATGACGTAGTAGAGGTTTTACCATCTACCGGAGTACCACCAAACTCTAATATCTGTTGCAGAGCGGGAAAACTACTGGCTGCAAACCCACAGCAGGAACCTTCGAGCAAAAAACAGCAATCCCGACCTGCAAAACGGAGCAAGTGATATCCGAGAGCAGATTGCTAACTTGGAAGGGAACAGCCAAAATTCTGGAGCCAAAGTGAAGTGGAAACAGACGTAAATACAGATTATGATTACCATTTCTTAATGAGTTTACAACCCCCTTATCTAAACCGTGAACCAGCAGCAAAGCTTCTTTTACAGTTACAGCTGCAACAAGTTCTTCGGAATTCGAGATCTATGCCCCACTCAACCTCCGGACCACATCAGCATCATGAATTTTCTAAATAGGCCTTCCACAGGTCATTACGTTTTGTATACTCCTCAATGTACACCCTCACCTTCGTGGCTAACTTTCTTCACCTTCATCCCTCTTTCCACGTCCCGTATCTCCAAAGTTATCTCCAACCCACGACGAATAACTATCCTGTTTTCGACACTAACACTCAGAAAACGGAAGACCCAAATTATAGTATTGCAACATTTGTTTCCAAATTTTTAAGGTTTAAATGTAGAATAAGTTTTACTATACTTACCCTTAACGTTATTGTTAGTTTCTTCTCCATTTATAAATGTCCTTCCCTAAAGCTACCCAGTTTCGTTATTTCTTCCTCTATTGCATTTAATATATAAGAGGCGGCTACCTGTAAGTCATTTCGATGATATCCATAGAACCGTAACGGCTGCCTTTTTTAACTCTTCGTAAATCTGATAATATTCATACTTAAAATGACGATTTGCGTATATTTCGTTAATCCAGAACCTTCTCTTGCGGGGGGGGAACGGGATAGCATCAATGGCGAATTTCAGCCAGAGAAAATTCTTGTCAGTATCCATCTCTTAATGTTTTTTACACTGGTGCTCGTACCCCGTGCTTTAATTTAAATGATAAAATTGCTTTAATTCGCGCTGAAGGACCCACCGCGCGAAAGCGCTTGCACTGTAACCGTAGCCTCAAGAAGGAGGTTGATATCCGCCGGCAATTAACGAGGTTGCCGCAGCTTATTTGGCAAACGAGACAAATCCTCCCCGTAACGACGGCAGCTGGCCGCTTCTTTCGCGCCGCTTTTCGCCGTATACGCCACGCCGCCGCCGTATCAGCGTTTCGTTATGCAGATCACACTTCGCGGTGGTCATCAATCACGTTATTATTAGCTGCGCCACTCAACGTCAACGATTTCACAGCTCACCCATGTTTCACGCTGCCGCGCCAGATAGAAAAACAGAGAAGTTTACGCGGATCGTTTCTTTGCTGACGCCTGTTTGATCCATTGATCCTTCCCTTCTTCAGCTTCTCAACCCAGAATTATCATCGAAATTGTGATCTCATAGCCCCCGAGAGATCAAATTGAAGATAACTCTCTGTGAGGCTCACTCATTCTGTTTTGCATATCGATTTCAATTTCAAACAAGAAGTTGGTTGTGAAAACAAAATCAGCAGTTCATTAAGCTCGCCCATGTTAAGGTTGAAGCCAATAATAATATCGAGAATACATTTTACAAAATCTAAAATAATGTAGAGCTGAAGAATACGCAGGTTTAGCTTGACTACTTGCATAATAGAGCCGATGCTAACAATGTCCTCTTTTAGGTAGGATGGTACTCCAACCACCAACTCACCAGGTAGCGTCCATTTGAAGTCAGCTATTAAAGGTGTTTTCAAGATGCGATCGCAGTAGTTACTAAGTACGGCAAAACCTTCTCCTTTATAAATCTTACTTGCAATCCCAAATGGGACGAGGTATAAACTGACATTAATATTCCTAGAGGTGATTTAGAACCTCTAACCAATCTCTCTATGCTAATCGATTGTGTTTTTAGGCTAAAGCTATCGCATATGATGAACGATATATGGAAAGGCTATTTCTCCGGCGTCGCCATAGGTTTTGTTTATGTTATGTGAATTTCAAATAAGAGGTTTACCGCACGCACATATTTTAGTTATACTTCGAAACGAAGATGTACTGCACGATTCTTATGGGTGACGATCAACTTATAACGGCCGAGATCCCCGATCCTAACGTAGAACCGGAGTTGCACGGTTTAGTAAAAAACACATGGTTCATGGACCGTGTGGCGAGTTTAATCGCAATTCTCCTTGCATGGTAGACGATGGGTGTGGTCAAAACAGTTTCTAAACGTCTTTCGAACGAAACGTGCTTGCTAGAAAACGGTACGGTTATTTATAAACGTACAAATAATTTTAATTTCGAAATGAACACTAAACACAAAGGCGTTCAACCCATCAATGCCAGTGGGTTTCTGCGTATTGTCCTTATTTATTACTTAAGTACCAATCTCATATTAACGTCGAGGCCTGCGCATCTGTTAAAAGTGTAAAGTATCTTTATAAATACCTTTTCAAAGTGCAGATCGAGCTTTAGTTAAAATTACGCACAACATGCCGAATCGACAAGGCGATGCACCAGATGCACCGGCAGGTCAGTTAGAATACAATGAGTAGAGTCTTATTTAAATACGAGGTACATGTCTCCGCCAGAAGCGGGATGGCATCTGAACAAATTTCGTATGCGAATCTTCTCATACGGTGTACAGATTGCCTATTCATTTACCGGAAAGGCAGAGAGTGGTATTTCGAGTCGGTGACGAACAAGAGCCTTTATCTTGACAGAAACGAGGTCACCATGCTCACCGGATGGTTTGCTCTAAACGAAAACGATTTAGAAGCTAGAGCTTATTTATATGGCGAGATTCCATACCATTACGTCTGGAATAGAACTAATAAGAGATGGACGAGCGTATTAAACGTAACCAGTTGACCATTAGTCGAATACACAGTTAGCGTAAGAAACAGAAATTATATTATTTAAGAACGCTGTTGTTACACGTTCGAGGTGCCATTTCGTTTGAATTTCTTCGAACGGTGAACGACGTGGTCTGCGATACCTTCGAAGAAGGCTGCAGACTAAGAGGTTTACTAATAGAGGATGGTGAATGGCACAGATGTCTCACGGAAGCTTCGACGAAAATATGCGAATCAAATGAGACAGTTGTTTTCGTACATCTTGGTGTTTGTGAAGTTCACGATCCAGATGTCTCTATGACACTTTAGAGAATCTCTGATAGACGATTATCTTAGAAGGGGTTTTTACCGAGGACGTATCTAGCGACATGGCGCTCACACGTGTTCGGGACATCCTTTCCGCGAACGGGCGCACTCTGGAAGAATTTAATTTACTGCAACCGGCACGCACAAACGCAGCTGCTTGCAGAGGGGATGTTGCGGTATCGATCTACGGACAACGGCACTTCCAACAAAGCAACAAAGATCAACTAGATGATTTTCGATTTAACAATGGCGGCCGTTCGTAACCCCGAAGAACGGCGACGTCTACTTTACCTTAGCGAGCGGGAGGGGCATGGAAAGACGGATGATTATAATTGCATCATAGATGCAGCTGTAAATGAAAATATATCGTTCGTAGCGGTCGCTTGGACAGGAATAGCCGCTAATTTGATTCGTTTCGGTCGTACAGTACATTCGCGTTTCAAATTGCCCGTTCCAACGACGCACGAATCAATATCCGCTATCAAACCCGACTCCGAAGAAGGACGAATATTAAAAAACGTTAGGTTGATAGTATGGGACGAAATCAGTATGTCTACGCGAATAGTTTTCGATTTGGTAGTCCGAACTTTGCGAGACGTATGCCAAAACGACTTTCCTTTTGGTGGAAAAACTGTCTTGCTAGGTGGTGATTTTAGCAGTGTTTACCTGTAGTTTATAACGGCGAAGAGCAGATATTGTGTCTCTTTGCGTTAATCAAAGTAATTTATGGCGATTGGTCGAAAAGTTGGAGTTGCGAAATTTGGATATTAGAGCACAGGACGATATCACGGGTTGTGCCGATTAGCTATTACGTTTAGGTGGTAACACGTTAGACGGTTATAACAGATCAGATTATAAACTAATAGTCGTACCACCAGAGTGTTTAGTCGATAATAAGGATACTTTAGTAGAGAAATATTTCCTAACGTCCAACCTCATGATGTACCTAATAAAGCAATCTTAACTCCACTGAACAAAGATTGTGATATCATTAACAACATAATATGCAATAAATTTCCGGTGTACTTCATAAGTACACGAGCGCCGATAGCGTCATCGAAGACGATGAAGGCACGGTCGTTGCAAATTATCCCGTCGAATTTCTTAATTCATTAACACCTACCGGGTGTCCTCCACGAATTGCTCTTGAAAGAGGGCATGATCGTTATGGTGTTGAGAAACATAAACATACGCGAAGGCTTATGTAATGGTACCAGATGCCTGGTGACCAGTTTAGCCCGTAATTTTATAGAGCTTCAAATTATAGACGGTAAAGGTAGATTGACGAATCATAAAACGTTCATACCAAGGATCGATTTTAACCAATCGATCAACTACCATTTAAAATGAAAAGAGACAGTATCCAATTAAGTTGGCTTATTGTTTGACGATTAACAAGTCGCAAGGTCAAACATATGATTCTGTTGGTGTTTATTTAAGACAACCCGTTTTTTGGTCACGGGCAGTTATACGTAGCTTTTCGAGGGCCAAAAAGCGCGATAACGTCTTCGTAGTCGTAGAACCTTCTACGGCTCAAGGCAAATTATTTCAAAACATCAATAACTTCTCGACTTATACAAAAAACGTTGTATATCCGGAAGCTTTACAATAAATGATATTTGGTATTATCGGTAGTCTAAAATCAAACATCTTAAGCTTAGCGCTTTTTATAAATGACTTAGGCGAAAATATATTTCAATAATCAGTTGTCTAAAGTTAAAGATCTTAAGCTTCGCGCTTTCGATGAATAACTTAGACTTAAAATGCATTTCAATAATCAGTTGTCTCTGTTAAAGATCTTAAGCTTCGTGCTTTCTTGATGAATAACTTTAGACGGAAATGCATTTCAATAATCAGTTGTCTCTGTTAAAGATCTTAAGCTTCGTGCTTTCGATGAATAACTAGACGGAAATGCATTTCAATAATCAGTTGTCTCTGTTAAAGATCTTAAGCTTCGTGCTTTCGATGAATAACTTAGACAGATTATTGCATTTCAATAATCAGTTGTCTCTGTTAAAGATCTTAAGCTTCCCGCTTTCGATGAATAACTTAGACGAAATGAACTATACACTGATTATACACTGATTATACACTGATTATATATATCGTCGGCTTAAAGTTAAAAACCAGGTGATTCTGCTTTGGTTACTTTAGGTACTTGGTTATCATATAAGTAAATATCATGATAACGAATTTACTTAAAGTTCATGTTTTTTGCATAAACGTAGGTGCATCTTTGTAAACTAGATGGAATTAAAACCCAATTTTGGCATTTAAGTGGAATTATGAGGGTTTTCACTTTAGGCCGACGATGTACTGATTATTCAAGTTTCTATAAATGATTGTCTCATCAAGTTGGCAATTAAATGAACAAAATTAACGATAACTACGAAAACACAATTCTAACTAAGGATAATGTAATAATTACAACGGAACGATGAAATAATGACATTAGCATAAATTAATTCACTATCAGCAAATTTGCATTTATTTAAATATCCAACGCTCACCTGATGAGACAATCATTTTTAGAAATCCTATATATACAGTAAACCTCTCATTACGGATACCTTCCTTAGCGAACAAAAGTGAAATAAATTCGTACGATGAAGAGTAAAAACTTTAAAATTGTTCATTGTTAACAAAAATGCTTAATTTATTTATGTACTTATTGTGTGTTTAATAACTTTGTGGTTCTTAAATGTTATTTTTCTTATAAGCGGACACCTCTTTTAGGTGGGGAAAAAATCTGGCGACCAATAGTGTTTCGGCGATGAGAGATTTTACTGTATACTGATTATACATATGCTGATTACAACATGGATTCTTTAGTGCCAATTTTTTTCGCTTTTTGTGATGTTTTCGAAAAAAAGGTTTTTAGTCGGTCGGCAAACTAATCGCTAGCCAACCCGACACTACCGTTCGATATTAAGCGATTGTGCTGTTAGCAGATTTTTTCTTCAAAAAACGGTATTTTCTTCTCAAATACTTTTTTTTTCGAGTCAGAAATTCATAATGTGGAAGCAAGGAGAGCCGTGTTTCTATCAAAGTAGCCCTGCGAGCGATAGATTGCTGCGAAGCAGCAAACCCCCTTCGCCGCGAAGCGGCGCTGGGCAGGGGTCGCGTTACGCGACCCTAGTCGGCTATTGGCTAATACACTACCGTCGCCTCTCACTCGAACGCGCACTAGCGCAACTTTTCGCACCGTTAACGAACGCGACCTCCGACCTCCGTCTCGAACGCGCCGTACGCGGGCTAAAGACGCGGCTATCCGACTAGCGCTAATTTTTGTCAAAATTTCCTACGAGAAAGGCCCTAAAACGGCGGTCGGAACGCGAGAAAAACAAAAATTTCGATTACGATTTTCGCTTTTCGGCTTATATCTCGAAAGTTTTAGACTTATCGAAAAAGCGCCGTATATTAAATTACGCGCTGGACTTTCCTCTTTTTAAAACCGTTTTTAAACGAAATACTTAACTTTTACGATAGGTCGTGAATTTTTTTTCAAAGCCAACTCGACAAAATTTTTTTCAAAAATCTTCGACGTTCCGCGGACTGGCTGGGGATAACGAACGTAAAGTCGGATCGTGGATTGGAAAACGCCTTAAGCCGGCTTAAAAGACCCTCTTCGCGATGACGTCGTTTTTTAAATTTCCTACGACAACGCGCTTTAAAAACGGCCGGAACGCGAAAAAATCAAAAATTTCGATTTTGATTTGGTTTTTCGCCAATTTACGGCTTTCGTTTCGAAGATATTTTCAAATTTATCGTCGCCCTTGGTAGATTCTCATCGTTTCACGTGAGAATTTAAAAAAAACTGCGTCTCAATCTAACGCCCTCGAGAGTTACGAGGTTTTTTGAGAAAATTTTCGAACTAATTTCTTGCCTAAACGGCCAAGATTTTAAAAAATTTTTTGGCGTCCGATAGAATTCGAAAAAGACGAACGCGATGCATTTTGTTTGGTAAGCGTGGGATGTCGGGGACGGTAATTACACCCCCAAAAACAAAAAAGTTCCACCTCGAACTTTGAGGGCTTATAACTCGGAAATTAAAGACATATCGAAAAAGCGCTCAACTAACCCACAATTTCCAGTTTTTATTTAAAACGGCACTTAAATGAAAGATGTGGCTTTTATCGTACGGCCATGGGAGGTACACAAAGTTTTTTTGACCAAGTTTCAAAATTGTTTCTACAATTTGTAGTAAAATCTTTAAAGGCTTATGTCTTCTAAACCGTAAGAGATTAAGCAAAACGAAAAATTTTGTCGGGCACCGTTTTCTTAGAGGTGCCAAAATTTCTAAATTTTAACAAAAGTATAAGATGGAAAAAAATTTTCAAAAAGGTCCATACGGTCCCGATTTATAATTAAAATCAAAGTATTGAAGAATAATTTTGAGATTTCGAATCTGTACGAAAATCGTCTTTTTCAAATTCGTCTCACATTAGAACGGCTGGAGATATTTTCGTTTGGAAAAAGTTTCGAGTTTACGAAAGATGTGTCTTTATTTTTCGATTTAGATTTTTTTGTACGAGGGCATCTTCGAGGGTAAAAAAAATGTTAAAGAATAGTCAAGAAATTTCAAAGAGATATTGAACCGTAATTTGACCACAACTCGCTTGTTACCGACCGATTTTAGAATTCACCAAAAGCATCGTGCGCGGATAGAAATAAAAAATTTTGGCCGTTTCAGTTTTTTGACCTCGCGTGTTTTCAAAGTTATAAGCGAAAAAACTTTTCCGACAAAATTTCATTCGAAAACTAAAACGGCCGTAATTTCTAAATTATAACAGATAAAAAAAATTTATTTAAGAATAACGTTCCTTTTATTACCCTATCACATAATGTTTAATAAAATTTATAATTTAAAAAAAAAAAAAATTTCAATCAATTTTACACTGATTGCATAGGAAATACTGCTATTTTTTACTATTTATAACTTCGGAACCGTATTACGTAAAAACATGAATAAAAACATAAGATTTATAATTTTGCAAATTTTCGAATGGCTTAGCTGTAGAAGGTTCAACTTTACCCGAAAAAATTCTGCTTACGCACGAACTTCGTGAAGCAGCGCTTGTGAATCATTGAACGCGCTAATGGTATGATTCACATGGTACGCAATTTCGTAACGAAAACAAATCTATACGAAAATCGATTTTTTTTCAAATTCGTCCCACATCAGAACGGCTCGAATATTTTCATTTGGAAAAGTTTCCAGTTTACGAAAGATGTGTCTTTATTTTTCAATTTAGATTTTTTTTTTTTTGTACGAGGGCATCTTCGAGGTTAAAAAAATGTTAAAAATAGACAAAAAATTGAACTGTAATTTGACCACAACTTGCTTATTTACGGACCGATTTTCAAAATTCAAAAAGCATCATACGCGGATAAAGAAATAAAATTTTTTGACCGTTTCAGTTTTTTTTTGACCTTGCGTGTTTTCAAAAGTTATAAGCGAAAAACGTTTCCGACAAAATTTCATTCGAAAACTAAAACGGCCATAATTTCTAAATTGTAACAGATAAAAAAGTTTATTTAAGAAAAACGTTTCTTTTACGCCCCTATCATTATAATGTTTAATACCAAATTTATGATTTTTAAAAATTTTTTCAAGCAATTTTACTTTGAAATTACCAATTAAGTAAAAATTTTAATATTCTTATAACTTAGGAACCGTATTATGTAAAAACACTATTAAAAAACCAAAAGATTCGTAATTTTACAAATTTTCGAGTGCTTTTTGGTGCTAAAAGTGTTTAATTTCACCCGAAAAAATGTTTTTAAACACGAAATGCCGTAGCCGCTTCGTGAACAGTCGGCGTTTAAATCTTTTTTGAAACGCACTTCCAGTTGGTGATTCACGCAGGTACGTTTGCCATTTGTGACCTAAATTAACTTTGTTGTTACGGATTCGGTCAAATAAATGAAATTCCAAGTAAGTTTTTATTAAATAATTTCTATTCGCATTACATTATTTTGGTTAATTTGTTTTCACTTATCCGTACAGAAATTACTTTATCATAATATGTTAAATTGAAATTATGTGTACGCTTTTCGTTAGAAAAGCCTTTTGCAGTAGAGGGGGCATCAAAATTTTCGTTTGCATACCAAAAACTAATTTGAGTTATCAACTATTCAAAAACTTTTTACTTAGTTTGTGTATTTTTTTTATGTTAACCCTCAAGTAGGCGCTACTAAAAATTTTTCTTAAGTAGTCGCTACAGTGTACTTTGTACACATATAAGATTTTAGAGAAATTATTACAAAACAGAATTTTAATGCATTCATATAGCAAAATAGTTATTAAGTTTCATACAAAGAAACATTCACTGATGGAAAAAAGTTATAAAAAAATTATTTAATGAAGAAAACAGAAAACAATGTTATAACTTATAAGTATTACAAATAATTGGAAAAAAAACACAAAATAACAACTTGTATATCGGAACTGACTTTTTACATGTTTTCGACTTCTTCCAGGTTTTGACTGTCATTACAAGTAAGACATATGTGAGTTGTAATAACATGTTCTTTACAAGCTAATTTTCGGCAATTACTGCACTGGATTGTAGTGACTCTGTTCTTTTTCCATTCACACAAAGAACATTTTCCTCTTGAAGGTCTAGCTGCTTGTTGTTCACCTGCTGCATTATTAGTTCTGTATTTGGTTAGATACTGCTTTACATCGCACGGCAAATTTATTATATTAGCTCTCATCGTCAAATGTGGCTTCATAAGGGAGAATGCTAAGGTTTTGAGAAAGATCCTTCGTTCATCTGTGTTGTCTGGAAAGAATTTGAAGACTATATAGGAATTTAAGGCTGCAATATTCATTATCTGAAAGAACACAACTAGAGGCCATCTTCGGGTTCTTCTTTGAACTGTATAATTTCCAGTTTTCTGGTCTACAGTATCGATTCCTCCTTTAGTTGAGTTATAAAACAAGATAATGTCGGGTTTAAGGCTCTTTTGATCTACGCCGTCATTGTCGTGCATAGTAGATACTAAAAGTACGGCTTTCCTCTTTTTGGGACAGAAAGAAACAAAGTTACGTCTTCTTGAAAGGCAAACATTGAAGATAGAACTGGTCGATCTTTATTTGGAAGTAGTGCCACTGGAATTTCTCTCTTGTTCTTTAAGAGTACCTACAAATGTTATTTTCTTTTTCAATAGATCTTTTGCCAACTGGTAACTGCTGTACCAGTTGTCACAAGTGAGGTTTCTGTTTTTCCCCCTTGTAAGGGTCTACTAATCTCGATACAATTGCAGACGGCGTATTCGACTGATTATACGGTCCATTAGGCTGCGTGCCACAATACAGTTCCAAATTGCTGACGTAGAAAGTATTTGAATCGCATAACGCAAACATTTTCAGTCCGTATTTAGCCGGCTTCTTAGGTAAATACTGAATAAAACTACATCTGCCCCTGTATGGAACCAACATTTCGTCGATAGTCATAAACGGTCCTACCATGTAACCATTTTTACAATTAGATACAAATTTATCTAAAATGTTTCTAACAGGGGCAAGTTTATCGAACAATCTTCGTTCCTGTCTACTATTTACATCATCAAATCGAACTACACGAAGCAAAAATAGAAACCTTTCGGAACTCATGCACGCTCTGGATATTACATTCCCCTCATCGATATCCCAAATTTCGTGAAAATCAGTGTGACTTTGTTTTTGATTCCTATAAAGTAAAGTAGACCCAATAAAGCCAATATTTCTTCTCTCGTAGTTTCCTTAGCATCTCTAATTCTGCTAAATGCGTCTTGTTTTGTTGTTGAATAAATATATTACTGCATTTTACAATTTCGTCCACCATCTCTACCGTAATAAACTGTGTAAATATGGTATCTGGTCTCACTTCTATTTGGTGATTGAGAATAGGACAGGGAATATATATTGGTCACATTTTTTTGTGCATGTTTACTAAACTTACTTTTGATGGGATGATTGCGCCAAATTGTTTGTTTATCTTTACCGACATAACACGGTTCCCTAAAAACTTCCTCAGTCGTATCCATTTCATAATTTTCACCGTCAGTAAGTTCTTCTGCCGTATCTTCCATTTCCTGTTCTGAGCCGATTGTCATGCTCACTAACTGAAATCTCTTCGTCCGAAACTTCGTCATCATCAGAGCCTCCGACCTCTTGTTCCTCTTGCTCTTTGAATATGGCCGCTCGAAAGGCATCAATTCTGCTTCTGTTAGTTTTTTAGATTTCTTACATGAACCTTATCCCTAAAAATATATAAGGTAATAAATTCTACATGTTTCACATGGCATCTCTATCTTTTGCGTTTTATGAATAAATCGTATCAGGTTTCTACTTTATTTTTAATTTATTATTGCCATAATGATACAGTGCAATGATTTACGATGTATAATGAATAAAACAAATTTATCTAAACATATACTTACATAGTCGCTACGTGTACAAAGTACACCAAAGATACAAAAATTCACTATAAAACGATATCTATTGATCTGTGTGGTTCGCCACCAACTGAGGCGTTAGAACATAATTCGATATGAGGTTACGTAAAGACGAGTGGGGGAAGTGGTGCAATAAGAATTACTCTTGCAAATAATAAACTCAGTGTATTAAAGTTACACTGAGCCTTTACCCAGAAGTTAACTGGGTCCGTTAGAACATTGGCTTTTTTCAAAAAATTGTCAAAAAAAATTATTAACAGTGTTTAAAAATTGGTATCAAAATAGTTTTTCAAGTAAGAAAAAGGTTTTTTACGGGACTTTTACTGTACTAAATGTTTCGAGTTATTTTTCTTTCAGTCTGAATTCTGCACTTATGTTTCCTGTATTTGCCTATTTCAAGAATAATAAAATGAATTTCGTTTTATTTTTCATGGTTAATATTCTAGAAAAATTAATTTGTAGTATTTTCTACTTTTTAAGAATGAAAAAAAGTATTATTTATACCTTACATGATATTTAGAGTTAAAAAAAATTGCTGTTTTTTTTTTGTTTACTAATTGCAAAAATAAAGTTAAATTGTCAATTTTTTTAAGTAAGAATAGATGGTTTACTTTTTTGAGCTTTTGTTTTAATATGAAATGGGGTTTTTCCTTTTTTCACTCTTAGTTCTGCACTTATGTTTTGTATACTATTTTTATATTTACACTAAATTTTTTTTTTTACTACCGTTTTTCATATTATTTGTTTTACTTCTTCATTTTTGTTAATAATAATGAGTCTTAAATTACACGTTTTATCAATAATGTGTACAAATTACTTCCTTTTCTTTTTAGTATTTACGTAGAAGTTAGAAAAAGCCGTTTTAGGTTTAAAATAAAAATTGCATTTTTTTAAAAGCAATAAATATAGTTTCTTTATTTTTTTTTAATTTCTCTTATATTTTTTGTCTTTCAGTGTTTAAAATAAAATGGATTTTTGATTTCTTTCGATTAAGAGCCTTTTTCAATTTAAAATAAAAAGTTTTGTTCATTTGAATTTTGTATTTTTTAAGTATGAAAAAATGCATTTGTTGTTATTTTTATGTTTAATATTCTAGAAAAAAAAGCAATTTGTAGTTTTTCCACATTTTAGAATGACAATAAATATTATTTATACTTTTTATGATTTTGAGAGTTAAAAATTAATTGTTATTTTTGTTGCCTAAAATTGAAAAAATAAAGTTTATTTTACAATTTTTTTAAGAACAAAAATAATCTTAGTTTTTTTTCCTTTTGAGCTTTTCTTTTCAATATGAAAAGCAATTTTCTTTTCACCCTTTGATTCTAGACTTAAGTTTCGTATATTGTTTTTGTATTTACATAAAGCTTTTCTTTTACTACAGTTTTTCATTTTTGTATTTTCTATTGTCTTTATCAAATTTGTATTGAGATCATTTTTTGAGTAAGATAAACCAGAGTTTGACCTTCACGAATTGACGAGCAAAGCGAGCCGTGTTCTTTATCAATGTTGCATTCGGAAAACGACCATACTTCGATGTTTACACAATCTGGCGAGCGAAGCGAGCCGTTTTTATCAAATTTGCAATAAAACAATTTTTTGATTAAGAAAAGCCGAGTTTGATCTTCACAATTTGGCGAGCGAAGCGAGCCGTATTTTATTAAAGTTGCATTTGGAAAACGACGCTACTTTGATGTTTACAATCTGGCGAGCAAAGCGAGCCGTGTTTTTATCAAATTTGCATTGCAACAAGTTCTTTGATTAAGAAAAGCCAGAGTTTGACCTTCACAATTTGGCGAGCAAAGCGAGCCGCTGTTTTTATTAAAGTTGAATTCGGAAAACGACGCTACTATGATGTTTTACAATCTGGCGAGCGAGCGAGCCGTTCTTTATCAAAGTTGCAATCGGAAAGGACACTACTTTTATGTTTACAATCTGGCGAGCGAAGCGAGCCGTTACCTTTATCAAATTTGTATTGAAACAATTTCTTTGATTATGAAAAGCCACAGTTTAGTCTTCACCAATTTGGCGAGCAATGTTGCAATCGGAAAACGACGCCATTCTCATGTTTACAAACCGGCGAGCGAAGCGAGCCGTGTCTTTATCAATGTTGCAGTCGGTAAACGACGCCACTTTGATGTTTACAATCTGGCGAGCGAAGCGAGCCGTTATTTTTATCAAATTTGCATTCGGAAAACGACGCCATTGTGTTGTTTACATTTTGGCGAGCGAAGCGAGCCGTGTCTTTATCAAAGTTGCAATCGGAAAGGATGCTACTTTCATGTTTACAATCTGGCGAGCGAAGCGAGCCGTTAATCTTTATTAAATTTGATTCGGAAAACGACGCTACTTTGATGTTTTACAATCTGGCGAGCGAAGCGAGCGTTATCTTCTAAACTATCCCGCGACAATAGATGCTGCGAAGCGCAAACCGCCGCCGCGAAGCGGCCCTGAGCAGGTCGCGTTACGCGACCCTAGTCGACTATTATTAATACACTATGGTCGGGGGTCCGCGTCGCGCACTAGCGCAACCTTCCGCACTCGTTAAAATTTTTAGAAAAACGCGTAGACCCGCGGGAGATCGGCTCGCGATAACGAACGCGACCTCCGACCTCCGTCTCGAACGCGCCGTACGCCCGGGCTAAAAGACGCGGCTATCCGACGAAGTAATTTTTTTCAAAATTTCCTACGAGAAACGCCTAAAGACGGTCGGAACGCAAAAAAAACGAAAATTTTCGATTACGATTTTCACTTTTCGGCTTATATCTCGAAAGTTTTACGACTTATCGAAAAAGCGCCGTATTTATTAAATTACGCGCTAGACTTTCCTCTTTAAAACCCGTTTTTAAACGAAATACTTAACTTTACGATAAGGTCGTGAGAATTTTTACCAAAGCCGACTCGACAAAATTTTCAAAAATCTTCGACGTTCGCTAGACTGGCTGGGGATAACGAACGTAAAGTCGGATCGTAGATTGAAAACGCCTTAAGCCGGCTAAAAAGACCCTCTACGCGATGACGTCGTTTTTTTAAATTTCCTACGAGAAACGGCTTTAAAACGGCCGGAACGCGAAAAAATCAAAAATTTCGATTTTGATTTGGTTTTTCGCCATTTACGGCTTTCGTTTCGAAGATATTTTCAAATTTATCGCCGCCCTTAGTAGATTTCATCGTTTCACGTGAGAATTTAAAAAAACCGCCTCTCAATCTAACGCCCTCGAGAGTTACGAGGGTTTTTGGAAAATTTTGAACTAATTTCTGGCCTAACGGCCGGCGATTTTTAAAATTTTTTTGGCTTCCGATAGAAATCGAAAAGACGAACGCGATGCATTTTGTTTTGGTAAGCGTGGGATGTCGGGGACGGTAATTACACCCCAAAAGCAAAAAGTTCCACCCCTAACTTTAAGGGCTTATAACTCGGAAATTAAAAGACATATCGAAAAAGCGCTCAGCCTAACCCACAATTTACAGTTTTTCTTTAAAACGGCACTTAAATTATAGATGTGACTTTTATCGTACGGCCGTAGGAGGTACACAAAGTATTTTGACCAAGTTTCAAAATTGTTTCTACAATTTGTAGTAAAATCTTTAAAGGCTTATATCTTCTAAACCGTAAGAGTTAGAGCAAAACGAAAAATTTTGTCGGGCACCGTTTTCTTTGGGGTGCCGAAAATTTCTAAATTTAACAAAGTATAAGATGGAAAAAAAAAATTTTCGAAAAAGTCCATACGGTCCGATTTATAATTAAAAATCAAAGTATTAGCGAACAATTTTGAGATTTCGAATCTATACGAAAATCGACCTTTTTTCAAATTCGTCTCACATTAGAACGGCTAGAGATATTTTCGTTTGGAAAAAAGTTTCGAGTTTACGAAAGATGTGTCTTTATTTTTCGATTTAGATTTTTTTTTGTACGAGGGCATCTTCGAGGTTAAAAAAATGTTAAAAATAGTCAAAAAAATTTCAAAGAAATTGAACCGTAATTTGACCACAACTCGCTTATTTACCGACCGATTTTTAAAATTCAAAAAGCATCGTACGCGGATAGAGAAATAAAAATTTTTGGCCGTTTCAGTTTTTTTTGACCTCGCGTGTTTTCAAAAGTTATAAGCCAAAAACGTTTCCGACAAAATTTCATTCGAAAACTAAAACGGCCATAATTTCTAAATTATAACAGATAAAAAAAAAATTTATTTAAGAAAAACGTTCCTTTTATGACCCTATCACGTAATGTTTAATAAAATTTATCATTTTTAAAAAAATTTTTCAAGCAATTATACGTTCTTTAATAGGAAATACTGCTATTTTTTACATATTTATAACTTGGGAACCGTATTACGTAAAAACATGAATAAAAAAACATAAGATTTGTAATTTTGCAAATTTTCGAATGGCATAATCTAAACAATAAAGTTTTCTTTGTTAATAACATTTTACGCGCGACCTCGACATGTACCCGAGTGCTTTTCAATATCATAATGCAACCCCGTTGCTCAAAATATTTGCTCGTAGAATGAATGAACAACAGGTTTTACAGTCGCCTATGCAATCGTCCAATTAAATACTGTTTTAAAACTATTTTATTTTAGAACAGAATAAAATGTGTTCTACATTATTTATTTAATAGATTTGTACTCGATTAATTGAATAAATGCTATTCAATTTAAATTACAATTCCTTTTTCAAACAAACGTTGTTTTCAATGATAATGTGCGTTACATACTGTTCTTTTTTTGTATTTAAAGAAGTTACTAAAAAGATGTTCTCTTATGTTTGTAAATGTATTATAATGCGTTCATTTTATGCTTTAATTTGTATTTTTTAAGTATAAAAGAAAATGCATTTAGTGTTTTTCAGTTAAAATTCTAAGAAAAAAATTATTTGAAGTATTTTTCACTTTATAAAAATGGAAAAAAATAAATTATACTCTTTATGATTGGCAATATTTTTTCTGAAGATAGAAAAAGAATCTTACTTTTGTCTTTTGAACTTTTGTTTTTAATATGAAAAGGTTTTTTTCCTTTTTCCTCTTTGATTCTACACTTTGTTTCGTGTATTTGCATTTTTGAAGAATGGCAATTTTTTTTAAGTAAAAATGGTGCTTATTTTTTTTGAGATTTTGGTTTTAATATGAAAAAAGGTTTATTTCTTTTTCATCACTTATTGATCTCAATTTATGTATCGTATACTATTTTATATTTGCACTAAATTTTTCTTTTACTACAGTTTTTCATTTTATTTGTTTTCTTCTTAATTTTCTTAATAATAATGAGACCCAAATGCTTACATAGGTTATCCTTTTTTTTGTATTTGAAGGTTACAAAAAAGATTTTTCTCTTATATTTTGTAAATGTATTATAATGCTTTTTTCATTTTATGCTCTAATTTGTAAACTTTAAGTATAAAAAATGCATTTGTGTTTTTTTTTAAAATTCTTCAAAAATTATTTTATTATTTTTCACTTTATAAAAATGGAAAAATAAATTATACTTTTTATGATGGGCAATTTTTTTCTTGAAGAAAGAAAAAGAATCTTACTTTATCTTTTGAGCTTTTGTTTTTAATACCAAAAGGGTTTTTCTTTTTCACTCTTTGATTCTGCACTTTTGTTTCGTGTATTTGCATTTTTTAGAATGGGCAATTTTTTAAGTTAAGAAATTTGGCTTACTTTTGTTTTTTAATATGAAAAAGGGTTTTTTTCACTCATTGATTCTGCACTTATGTTTCGTATACTATTTTTATATTTGCACTAAATTATTTACTTTTACTACAGTTTTCATTTTATTTGTTTTACATCTTAATTTTTTTCTTAATAATAATCAGTCTTAAATGCTTACATAGGTTATCCTTTTTTTGTATTTAAAAAGTTACAAAAAAATTTTCTTCTTATATTTTGTAAATGTATTATAATGCTGTTTTCATTTAATGCTCTAATTTGTAATCTTTAAGTATAAAAAATGCATTTGGTGTTTTTTATGGTTAATTTTACTAAAAAAAATGATTTGTGGTTTTACACTTTATAGAAATGGAAAAAATAAATTATACTTTTTTATGATGGGCAATTTTTTTCTTAAAGAAAGAAAAGAATCTTACTTTATCTTTTTTGAGCTTTTGTTTTTAATACCAAAGGAGTTTT